>BQNB010037582.1:0-47443 GCA_026074375.1 Tanacetum coccineum
ACTTGGATGTTTCGTTTCTCCATTTCTATCCCCCTTGACCTAAATCAAGTGTGGGGGATCGAGTCAGGCTCAAGACTCGGTGAACAAAAATAAGCGCTTCTCGGGAGGCAACCCGTGTCTTTTCTTCTTTCTATTTTCTTGATTAATAAGTAAGTGTGATATTTTATAGCCCAAGTGTGGGGGCGTGCTTCTTTCTATGGTATGTGGTTTCGTTTTTGCAGGATTCGTCAAGATCATGAAGACCCGTGCTTGTTTTCTATCTTCCAATCATCGGTCTTTGATCTTCTGCTTATTTTGGAATCCTCAATCCTGATCATATATATATATATATTTGTTTCCCCTTTCACACTTGGAATTTTTACATTTGCCTTTTTCATTCCTAAGTGTGGGGGTAAAACCCGACATTTTTGAACATTGAGGCCAATGTTCGATTCTAAGTGTGGGGGGGGGATTTCTATCGAAATGTGATCTTACCTGTGCCTTGTTGTGTCCCTTGCAACCCCATTTTGGCCAAAAAATTTAATTTTTTAAGTCTTAATATCTAGTTTATTGTTCATATATATATATAGTAAAAAAAATTGTGTGTAGAAAAATGTTGAAAAATATGAAAGTAGTTGATAAAAATAATAAGTGTTTTGACACGAATGTAGGCTTTCCGTTGGTGAGAACGAAAAGTAAATTTTGACCTGGCCGGTTTTATATCTTAGCTTTCTTCTTAACTGTAAATAGATTGATTCTTGCTAATCTTTTATACAAGGAGCTATAAAACGCAAGTCTAGCTTGAAAAAGTCAAGACTTTGCAAGTTCCCATAATTGATTTTATATTTGCGAATATCAATTTATTAGAGTTTGAGATTGTTCCATTCTATGTGACTTGTTATAAGTGCAATCTTTAATTCGTAGGTAAGTATCACGAGATTCTTTCTTAGAAATTTTAATTGTGAAGGAAAAGAGATGATAGAGTAGAGGATAAGTTTTTGATGATAAACATAGATTAGTTGGATTTCTTTAAGCTCATAAGTGTTTAATTGTGGCTTTTTCTCCTTAGCTTGTTTCATCTTTATATATATATTTTTTACATAAATAGAGTTGGTGCGGTTTTTTGGTTATATTAATTAGGTTTTTGGAAAGTTTTCTTTAGTTCCTTTGTGATTAAGTTGGAGTACATAGTTGGGAATACTTTATTTGGATACTATTATGTAATCACAGATAATAAAATTTTTGCTTATCCCTTAAAGAGCTTAGGGTTACTTATGGGGTAAGTAGATTTAATAAGTGAAATTAATAGCTTATTCATTCCTTAAAAGCCCTTAGGTATATGGACATGGATATTGTTGCTTACATTTTTGTCTTGTTTGTTCCTTAAAGAGACTTAGGGATATGGTGAGGATAAGATTGGTCCATTTATGTCTGAAAGAGCCTTAGGGTTAACATGAATGGTACCTTGCTTAAGTAACCTAATAAAAGCCAAATTTTGGTCGCCTCGATGTGGATTTTAATCTTGATGACATTCGATCTTTTGAAAAGGGCTAGGAGCTAATTATTGCGTTTTTAACCGTTACGCTTTATTTTTGGAATTAATAAGTATCAAAATAAAGTCTTAAAGAGCCTTCGGGTATTGACTTAAATAAAATCTTGAGATACAAAATTAGGGATAAGGGAGGAAAAGTAAGTACACAATTAGCTTCTATGAGTAGTGTTAGCATCATAACTTGTAATTTAAAATGATCTTGTTTTTAAGCTTGGCTTGGAGAGGTGAAAGTCGGGGACGATGAATTTATCTAGTTGGACACTATTAGTGCTTTTTGTTTCGTGATCCTAAAAGTTATCAATGAATAATGAAAGCAATACATTATGTCACACATGAATAAGTGTAAGTTGTAAATTATGAAAATCATAAAAATGAAATGCTTAAAAAAAATTAAAAAATAAATAATAAAAAAAATATAAAAAATTCAAACAAATGGTTAAAACGGGGGTGCTTGCGAATTAAATGATTTTTGAACCTTTTAATGGACATTTTGTGTTCTTGTTTGATTGTGAGGGGTTATAAGTTAAAAGGGGTGATATGTGCAAAATACACATATCCGTTATTGCTTAAAAAGGCCCAATTAAACCCAAAAAGGGACCAAAAATAGCATAAATATGCTTGTATTTGTGCTTTGTGTGGTGCAGGTAGGATATATCAAAAATCAACAAGAAAACAGTAAAAACGGGCAAGCCGACAAGAGAAAAGGAAAAGATGTGCACAAATAAAGCCGTGGAGAAGCCAAAGCCAAGGAAAGTCAAACCCCTAGTCAAACATGTGGTCAAACATGGTCAACCAAAGTCAACTCATAAAAGACAAAACCCAAAAATATTCCACTTTGGTCCTCCAACTTTCAGAAAAGTCCAAAAATAGTCCTTGGACCTTAATGGGCCTCAAAACCTTAAAAACCATACCCGGATACCATATTAACAGAAGCCAAAACATAACCCATTTAACCAAGCCTTTATACCCTTTTATGAAACTACAAGGACTTGTCCTGCCATTTTTGAAAGTAGTTTTTACACTACAAATGTGATATCAAAAGATAAGGACCATTTGTGCAATTTCACCAAACTTCCAACTGAATTAAATGTTTTCAGTTATAAAAAAGGCGCCATTTCTTTTTTACTATTCATCGTCATCAACAATTTACCTTAGGGTTAAATCAAGGGGGTTTTGGAAATTGATGGGCAAGGAAGTCAATTCAAGAGCTCACAAGTACAATGGAGGGTCAATATGGGTCAAATCAAGATTCTTAATCTAGATCTCAAGAAAAGTGGGCCACGTTCTCGGTTGATGAAGTAGCACATGGGACATGGTGAATTTGTACTCATTTCACTCTTAAAAGAATCACAAATGAGCCGCAACATAGATTGCCACGTTGGCAATAGTGTCAGGTATTTAGTGATCCAAACGGATGTGATTATTCCCCAATGATTGGTTGATCTAATGGCAGAGATTGATGGGCGCCTCTAACAAACTCAAGGCCTAGAAGCTTCATGGATCAGCTATAAATAGCACTCTCACTTCACATATACGGCATCTTTTTCTTTCTGTTTTTAGTCTTGTGTAGTCTTTAGAACGCTTTATGTGTAATTTTGAATCAAATTGTAATTTCTTTTTAATGTAATTCAGTTTTTATTTATGAAACTTAGTTTATTTTGTCATTAGATCTTTTTACTTTCAATCTTTTAAGCTCTCTCAATAAGCCTATCTATCTCAATAAGCTAATAAGCTCATATTAAGCTCTCAAGAGTCTCTAAGCTCTTGATTTGAGCTTAACCAGCCTTAATCTTACCTTAACAATTAAATCAGTTTAAAAATCTATATATTACCTTCACATTTGGATTGGAAAGCTTTTGGAAGTTGGTAGTAATGGAAAACCAAGAAGGATTTAACTCCTAGCTTATAAATAAGCTAGGAGAGCTTGTAGCTGCCTTAATTGGTACCTCTTGTTTAGCTAGAGGTTTAAGTAAGTTTTTCTTAAAATTCATTACATTTTCATTATCTAGTTTAATAGTTATAATCTAGTTTACTCTTAATTGCTTATTAGTTTAAGTTATCTGCTTAATTGAGTTTTTTGTCATCTTATTGTGCTTAATAGTTAATGGTATGCATCTGTTTTTAGCTTAAGTCTCTTAGATCTTTGTTTTGCATTCTCTTGTTATAAAACTCATAAAAACCAAAAAAAATATATATATTTAGAGTAGCTCTTAATCTGTTTAATCCAGCTTAATCTGTTGTTAGATCATGTTAATTGAGGTTAGTATAAACTATTAATTAACTGGTATCATAGGTTTAGTTGTTGGATTTGAAAATCCAAGCTTAATCAAATCTGTCAATCACATAAAGGGGTGTTTGGTTTAAGGCAGTTTGACCTCATATAGTCAAATATTTTAGTGCAAAACACTTGAGTTAGCTTTAGTTTCTCTTAAGGACAAAAGGAAAACAGTTTTTAAAAGTTAGATTTAATTTTTCAAAAAGTTATGGCTTAACTTGTAGGTCTTAGCACCAGGGCAAAAAGTGCCATTTGACTTACTTGCTTAATCTTGATCCAAGCTCTATGAGCTTTTGTTTATGCTTGAATTATGTTTGAAAACACTCACTAAGAGTGTATAAGTGCAGGTTTATCCATTTGATAACCTGCACTTTTTGTTTTTGCATTTTGCAAAGTACATCAGCAGGAACATATCAGTTCCTGCTGTCACTTTTGTTTCAATTCTTAGCTAGGCAAACATAACTTTTAGGAGCTTATAGTTAAGTAGGATATAGTATAGATATAGCTTAATATAGAATAATGCTTAATTTTAATTCCCTAGCTTATTTCATAGCTGTAAATTAGCTGTCAAAAAGCCAAAAATACTGAAAAAGCCAAAATAGTTAGGATAGAATAATTTAGCTTTATTTAATTTTGAATTCCTAGCTTAATGGTGGTTTTGAATTTATAGCTTAAATGGATATAATATACCAGTTTTATAAGTTTTAATTAGCTACAAGTCTAGATTTTCTTTTTGAAGTATGTTAGCTTATTGGATTTTTGCTTATGTTTTTGTTTTCTGAGTTTCTATAGTTCTGGATAAATTTCAGAACTTAAAGTAGTTATAGGGATTTATTTCTTTTCATTTATAGATTAAGCATATCATAAGCTCATTAGAACTTCTTTCCTTTTACATTTTGAACTAATTTTGAGTTTTTTATAGCTGATTTTCTAAAACCCAAGAGTTATGTCCACTTTCTCTGAGGGTTCTAGCTGATAAATAAGCTCTTATTGAGCTTATTTGTGGCTTTTAGATATAAGTCTTTTCATTAAAGTTGTTCTTATCAAGCTGTTCTACAACTTTTCTCTTATGAGTTTTTCCTAAAAAGCATTTTTTTTAAACTTCAACTTATTTAGGGGCTTATTAGGACTTTGGTTGTTTTCGGGTTAGGTCCTCAGGGACCATTCTTGTAATTTTTCTGTTTCATTTATTTCTTAGTGAAATCCTTGCCTGTTAAAGATTTAGCCTCCGTTAGCCCCTTAAGTCTTTTTCCACGTTAGTTCCTAAGTTAGTTATTAATTATTTTATTTAGTTTTTAATTAAAATTGGGTTAGTTTTAATTAGTTTAAATTTATAACTTTTAATAAAAAGAAAAAAGTAGGGCTTTTATTTTAGAAAATTTTCTGAACATTTGCTTTATTTTAGTGTAATTTTTATAAAAAATTTAGGACTTTATTTTTAATAGTTTTGTTATTTTTATAGTTTTTTTAATTAGATTAAATTTTAGAAAAATCATATCTTTTAATCTAAAAAGCCAAAAATAGTAATTTCTTTTTCTAAAATTTTCTTTTTACTTATTTTACTTAGGAAAAATATAATTTCAATTATTTTCTATTTTTCTTATTTTTAGGATTTAATTAGAATTAAATAGTTTTTAATTAATAAAAAAAATTCAAAAATAATCTAAAAAAAATATTTTTATTTTTCTTAAAATTTCTTTTATCCTAATTTAGGTGTAGAAAATTAGTTTGCACTCTTAGGGTTTAATATTAGTCTAGTTGATTAATCGTATCGTTTTATTTGTTTCCCGTATTTGTTTAATTGTTTAATTGCCTTTAATTGTCCAATTTTTAATTGTTGCTTTTTTATTTTGTACTCATAGCTTATCAAATCAAATATCGTAAATGAGGTTTCAATTTCACTAGTAGTTGGGGAAACGACCCGGGTGATCATACTTACCCGGTTAAATATACGTATTATATATTATATTATATATATTTTTGAGAGTTAATTTACTCAAGGTGTAACTTGGTAATTTTCTTAATTACTCTTTTAAAGTATTATATTATATATATATATATATATATATATATATATATATATATATATATATATATATTTTATATGTATGTAAAACTGCAATCAGTTTTTGGCGCCGCTGCCGGGGACTAGTGTTTAAGATTCCTTCGTTTTGTGTTTGTTGATTTGGTTTTAAGATCTTTTCACCCTCGAAAGTTTCATTCTTGTTTTATAATTCAAAAATCCAAAAAAAAAATTATAAAATATAAAAAGTAAAAAATATTTTCCTTTTCTTTTTAGTATAAGTAAAAGATAAAAAAAAATAAGGGATAATCAATAAATATAAAAAATCTTCTCCTTTTTTATTTAGAAATAAAAATCACCAATTGGTAAAAATACCAAAATATAATATTCTCAACGGAGATATTATCATTTCAATTTCCGGTGAACTTGTTGGTTCCCAAATCAAACTAAAGATTTAACACTTGCCATTTGTGTCTCTACGAAATACGACTCACCTTGAAAAGTAATTTTTGAGAGCTACCGTGAAGTAGTTGATTATTTAGTTTAAGTCTCTTCCGTGTAACCGTTAAAATTCATTGTTAAAAAAAATAGTGTAAAGTTTTGCATTTTTGATTTTTAGGTTTTTCTTTAATGCGCCACTCGTGCGCAATCTCGAAGACGTCGTCAACAACACAAACTCCTCCGTTTGTGTTGATGAAAATTTGACTTAGGAAGAAACCAATTGTCGATCAAAACATTGTTAATGGTCCGACAATGTACCATGGCCAAAATGTTACAGCTCCCATCGAGGGATATGAGGTTGATATAGTTGTACCTCCGATTAATGCTAACAATTTAGAGATTAATAACCTTTGATCAATCTTGTGCAATGTAATAAGTTTTTAGGGTAGACAAGACCCTCCAATCACCTTTGATTTTTTTAACAATGCTCACTTCAACGTTATAGACATCCCGAAGTTTCCGAACATTCAATAAGCTTTTGCTTTTTCCTTTTCTCTCTAGACGGTGAAGCCGAGATTGGTTAGATAAGGAACCTCTAGATATTTCTTTAGTTTGATTTGGAACACATGGGGACGTACCTTGTTTCAAAATTCATAAATCAATTCTTCCCACCTTCAAAAACCACTTACTATCGGAATGAGATCATTACTTTTTACCAAAACCAAACGAAACCTTCAATGAAGCATGGGAACGTTTTAAAGGACTCCTTCGTCAATGTCCTCACCATGGCTTCTCGAAACTACACCAACTCGATACTTTTTACAATTCTTTGAATTCCAACGATCAAGATGCCTTAGATTCCGCCGCGGGCTGGTGGCAATTTTATAAACAAGATGCCTCAAGAGGATTTGGAATATTCTTGAAAGCAAGTCTCAAAAGTTCGATTACTCAAGAAGTCGTGCTAATGATTCAAGATGGAATAGGAGAATGCTCCTCTTTCTACTTCTTCACCTTCTAATAATTCTTTCGATATGCAACAAATAGCCGCTTCTCTTGAGGATAAGCTGACTATTAAGATGAACCAAATGATTAATGATATGAAAGCTTTAGTTGTTACTACTCCTGCACCCGTCAAAGCAGTTGAGGAAGTTTGTGTCACGTGTGGATCGAATTAATAATTTTAACATTCGTCCGTTAACTCGAGGTATCGGAAACGATTTTCCGTTTTCATGACAACATCCAAAAATTTCAAACAAACCGCAGAGTTGGTAAATTTTACCAAAGAAACCAACCATCAATTGGCAGTGCAAATGAAAAATCACGGGTTTCAAATCAATGCTTTTCCGAATCAATGTTCAAAATAACCAAACCAACCAAAACCGATACCAAGGAAACAATTTCAATTCGAATCAAAACCGAGGAAATTTTAACCAAAACCATCAAAACAACCAAGGAGCCGTTTATCAAGCCCCACCATACCAACCACCAACAAATCAACCTTTAATCTATCAAGCTTTACCTCCCGTTTCACAAATTCAAGGTGTCTCTAAAACAGATTTTGAAAGTTATGCTAAAGCACCTAAGATGCGAAACATGAATATCATTACAAATGAAGTTGGATAATTTCAAAGAAACCAAAATGATTTTCAAAGAGTTTACAATGATTCTCAAAAGAAACAAGATGATTTTCAGAAAATGATGCTCAGTTTCATGCAAAATTATCATAGCAATCAAGCTTCAAGTTCAAGTACTTTACCTAGCAATACCATTCCAAACCCTAGGAATGAAGCCAAGGCAATTACAACACGTAGTGGTGCCTCATACGATGGACCTCCAATTCCACGCGGTGAGGAAAAGGAACCGACGGTGACAAAGGATACGGAGCTACCGAGCACCGAAAACATCCAACCTCCTTTCGTCCATGACTTAGGAAAAGATAAAGAACCAATCAAAGAACCTTCTTTCGTTACTAAAAAAGCCAAACCTAGTTTGCCTTACCCTTTAAGACTTGCAAAAGAGAAAATTCATGAAAAGGATGATATCATAGCTTCAAAGTTTATGGAAATTTTCCGTAATCTTCACTTTGTGCTAAGTTTCGCGGATGCATCTCATTCATATGCAAGTTGCTCGATGTTCAATAAAGATGCTTAATATCAAAGACAAGATAATTGAGTTAACAATTAAAACACCTTTTGAATGAAATTTGTAGTGCGGTGTGTTCCTAAAAAAGCTTCAGAAAAAAGTGGTGACCCCGGTCGAATTTCTTCATTCCATGTGATTTTTCCGAGTTTGGATAGTTACTTAGCCCTTGCCGATTTAGTTGCTAGTATCAAATATATCTCAATGCCTTTATCCATTTGGGAATAATAGCTTTCAACTCCCGGGCCTAACTGAAACAAAAATGGTGTTAGAATTAGCCGACCGAACAATTTCTAAACCAACCGGTGTAGCCGAGAATGTTTTTGTCAAGGTAGGAAAGTTCTACTTTCTGGCCGATTTTGTTGTTCTTGATTTCATAGCCGATCCTCGAGTACCGTTGATACTCGGGAGACCTTTTCTTAGGACAGCTCATGCTTTAATCGACGTATATGAAGGAGAGATAATTCTTAGGAATGATGATCAATCTTTAACCCTTAAATGTGGTGATACGCCTTCTATTTCGTACAACAATTTCGAATCATTAAAGAAAGTCGATCTCATTGATGTCACGTGTAAAGAGTACTCACAAGAAGTTTTAGATTTTTCCGACTCTGTTGCATATGGCAATCCTTCTCCCGGATACGATCCGATTGTTTCAAATTCTTCTTCGACACTCACTCCTTTTGATGAAAGTGATTTTCTCCTCTTCGAAGAAGCCGATGCTTTCATAGCAATCGATGACGAGCAAATTTCAACGGAAATTAATGCTACGTACTATGATCCCGAGGGTGATATTCTCATTCTTGAAGCACTTCTCAATAGTGATCCATTACCTCAACCAAACCAAGGTGATTATTTATCGGAAAATCGAAGAGATCTCAAAATTGTTGAAACAAAGAAGTCTTCAATCGAATATGCTACTTCTTATGAACCAAAAGATGAACTACCCGAAGTCGAACTTTAAGGAGATTACCTCGCATCGCGATGTATGCGTTTTTTAAAGGAAAAATATCAGTTCCAGTCCATAATTTAAATGATTTGAGCCAAGATGAAAAGACCTCACTCGTTAACGTTCTCAAAAAACCGAAAACAAGCATTGCTTGTAAACTTTCTGATATACCGAGCATAGATCAGAGTTTTGCTCTCACAAATCCTTTTAGAAGATGTTTACGAACCTTCCGATTTCTCCAACATCCAAGGAGGGTTTAAGCTAAAATCCAGGACGTCAATCAAGAAGAAGTAGAAAAATCTTCTTGACGTAGGATTGATTTATGTCCGGATCACGAATAGTCATGGTTAGTCAGGTCCATTGTAGTTCTAAAAAAGGTTTGTATGGACCGTTGTCAGAAACGATGAAATAAGCTTGGTGCCTACAAGATTAGTCCGGATGGAGAGTTTGCATCGAATATCAAAAGTTTAAACGAGTTTAGCAACTTGTAATGACCATTTTTCCTGTTACCATTCATGACCAATGTTTTTTGTCGCGATTAGCCTTGGGCAATGGAATTTATTGTTTCTAGAGGTTTTTAGGTATTTTCAAATCCCAATTGACCCTAAAGATCAAGAGAAAACTACTTTTACGTGCCCATACGGAACTTTCGCATACCGTCGTATGCCATTCGATTTGTGCAATGCACCCAGAACTTTTCAACGTTGTATGATGGCTATTTTTCACCACATGATAGAAAAACGATAGAAGTCTTTATGGACGATTTCTCAATTTTTGGAGATTCTTTTTCCTTGTGTCTTGCCAATTTAGACAAAATGCTCAAAAGGTGTGAAGACACCAAATTAGCATTAAATTGGGAAAAGAGCCATTTCATGGTTAAAGAAGGCATTTTTTTAGGACATAGATCTCTAGAAAAGAATGAAGTCGAGAAAGCAAAGTTGATGTTAATTTTCTAAGCTTCCTCACCTAACGACGTTATGGTATTCAGTTTTCTCGGGCTTGCGGGATTCTATCGAAGATTTTATCAAAGGACTTTTTCAAAATTCTAGGACCCATGACCTTTCTTTAGAGAAGAACAATCCTTTCATTTTTTCGGGAAGAATTGCTTCTTGCTTTCAAAACATTGAAAAAGAAAGTTAAATCAAAGCTCCAATTCTCATTGCTTCGAATTGGGGACCAACCTTTTGGAAATATGTGCGATGTAAAGTGTTATGCAATGTGCGGTCTCTAGGGCAAAGGATTGAATGCACTTTCGACCAATTCATTACGCTAGTAAGACGATGGATGAAGCAGAATCCAAATTATACCAACAACGGAAAAAAGAAGGATGCTCTGCAGTGTTTACGCTTTCGAAACGTTTCGATCATATCTAATCATGAACAAAAGTGTTGGTTATACACGGATCACTCCGGCATTGATATTACCTCTTCAACAAGAAAGACGCAAGCAAGATGCTTAGATGGCTTACTTCTCCAGGATTGATTTAAAGTTATCGATACCATTAAGGGAGCTGAAAATTTTACGCAAAGTCGATCACCTTTCTCATCTTGAAAACCCCTACGAGAATGTTTTTGATCCAAAAGAGATTAATGAGACTTTTCTTTTAGAGACTTTAAATGTTGTTAAATACTCAAGACCTAAGTTACCTTGTGAGTTGCGACTTTGCTAATTTCCACTTGGGAAATTCATTAAAAAGGAATGTCGCTCAAGAGAAAAAAAAAGTTCTTTAAAAGATGTAAAAAATTACCTTCTGGGATGACCCTTTTCTTTTCTAAGACTTGTGCGGATCAAATAATAAGAAGTGTGTAGATGCAAAGAAAGCTCTTGATTCTGAAGATTGTCACTGTGGACCCACCGAGGGACACTACGATGCCAACTTTACCGCCAAGAAGGTTTTTGATGCCGGTTTATTTTGGCCTACGATTTATAAGGATGCTTTCGAATTTGTCAAATCTTGTATGCCTTGTCAAAGGCAGGTAAAATCTCTCAACGTAGATATGAGACTGCCTCAAAATTGCTATCCAAGGTTTGTGGATTTTCATTGTATGAGTATTGATTTTATGGGACTTTTTCCATCGTCTAGACTGGTAACAAAATATATTCTAGTTTTTTTGCCAGGGGACTCGATTATCATTCCAATGGGTGAAGCGAAAGCGCTCTCCCAACCAACGATTGCTTACGGGTAGTTGTTGTAAGTTCTTTAATAATCATTTTCTTCCTGATTCGGTGCTCCTGAGTGCAATTCATAAGCGATCAATGGGCCCATTTTTGTAACGACAAAAATTTGATAATGTTATGTCAAAATATGTTGTCACCATCGTCATTGCGGTCTCCTTACACCCAAAGATCCTTGTGGTCAAGTTGAGCGTCACAAATCGAGGTCTCAAAAGAATTTTGGATTCGAGGACGGTCGGGAAGAAAACTGTGCTATTGGTCCGACAATACCTAGATGATGTATTATGGGCTTTTGAACCACTTACAAGACTCCGATTGGATGCACTCCGTATAAGTTAGTCTATGGAAAAGCATGTCACTTACCAGTTGAGCTAGAACACAAGGCATATTAGGCTCTTAAGCATGCCAACTTCAATCTCAAGACTGCGGGCGATCATCAAAAGCTTCAACTCAATGAACTTAGCGAGCTTCCGTGATCGAGCTTATGAGAATTCGTAATCATACAAGAGAAGACAAAGAAACTACCACGCGATTCCAAGGATAAAGACCGAATCTTCAATGTTGGTGATTCAAGCTTGCTTTTCAACTCACGATTAATGATTTTCTCCGGAAAGCTCAATCCCGATGTTCCGGGCCTTTCACATCACCGAAGTTTATCTTAGGCACTGCAAGTTGTCTCATGCCGTGGTTCTAATGTTCAAAAGTCAGTTGCCCCGTTTAAGCCTTATATGGAGGGATTACAGCACGTTGGTTATCTCGGGACCTCCAGACTTTTTCCTAAGGACAACTCAAATTCAGGGATAAGTCGAGGCTTGGGATCGGTGAACAAAAACAAGCCGCTTTGTGGGAGTTCACCCCATGCTTATCCTTTCTATTTTCTTTCTATTTTCTATTATCTAATGTGTTGTGTTGAGAGAGGCTTCTACTCTTTCCGAATTCTCGATGTTTGTTGCTTGTTTGATTGTGATTTTTGCAGGATTCTCCCAACAAATTCTTTGAAGCCTCTCGTGTCCGGTTAATTTGTCCCAGTTTACTCGAGCTTCTCATCCTTTGGTGTGAAATTTAGTTTGGGGGGAGATCCGATATCCTTTCATCATTATCGATTAACGTCTATCTTTGCAAACCTTAATAAACGGCTTAGATTTCGTAGAGACCCGACTTTAAACATTTGAGGACAATGTTTCTGTTTTAGGTTTGCCCCCCCCTTTGGGAAGGGTAATATGTTTAGATGTTGCTTGCTTATTGTTTTGTTCTCACGTACCCTTTTTCCCACAAAAATAGCAAAAAATTTAAATTTTTAGTCATATAAAAAAAATTAATAATAATAAAAAATAAAATAAAAAAAATCGTGTTAAGACACAATGTAGTTTTCATTGGTAAGAATAAGAGTAATTTTTGTACCCGATCGACATGTAGAGTTTCTGCTTTCTCCCTTAACAATTATGATGATAGTTTGAGCTAGTCTCTGTAGACTGAAACATGCTAGACTTGAAATCTTAGTAAACTAAAACTTGTGTAATTCTCAAGTAGATTTTTTTTAAAATATACGAGTTGGATTTTATAGAGTATAGTATTTGGAATTTCTTTTGCAAGACATATGAGATGATAGTGTTGTTTACGATTTAGGATGCTAAACAAAGTTTAATGGAAACCTAAAGGCTTATAAGATTACTTGGGGGTTTTTCTTCCCCGGGAGTTCTTTAAAATGACTAAATACGTGGTCTTTTAATTTTTAAAATTTGAGTTTTATCTTAAAAGGTAATCAAATATTCACGAGAAAAAGCTTTATCGATGATGAAATCAAACATCATTTGTAAATAAGAATTTTAGTTCAAGTCTATACTTTGGTTTTCTAAAACGAATTTTTTCTATTTGCAAAAATAATATGTCATATAAGTTAATCTCAAAAAAAAATCTATAAAAATGTAGTTGGTAAATAAAAAGGATGCAAGTTATAAATCCTTAGTGTTAATAATTAATATACAAACTCCATCGCAATAAAGTACATGGGCATTTGTCGGTTCGCTCCCGATGTGACATCAAAAGAAAGGATGGAGGATGTATATTTAGGGTTGGTATCATAATAAGTACGCGAGCTCTTGTCGGAGGCGTGGCTAATGTGTCGTTGAAAGAAAAGTGATACCGATTCCTAGCCTAATAATGTAAATAGTAAATAATAATGTTGCAAGTTAGAAAATAAATAGTAAAAGTTTCATTTTCTAAAACCAAGGTATTCTTTTGAGCTAAGGTTTGCAAAAGTCTACAAGGCTTTTTCATCGAAAGTTCATGCGTTTCGGTTAGTATTCTCCGGATGGGGTGTCAAAAGCCTTAGCACTTACCCGATGACGGTTTGTTGGATTGCTGAAGAAGAAAGTCATTTCATCGGGACAAATGAACCAACGATGTCTTAGATAAGGAGGTTTTTGTTTGCTTTGAGATGTAATCTTGCTAAGTGATTAACATATTTGCCCAAAAGGCCCATGTGCAAAGCTTGGTCGGATTTCATCTATCTTAATATGTGGATTTAATGGTTTAAATTAATTTGAACACACACACTTAAATATATGATTTATGTCGGGAAGAGGAATTCACAAGTTGTAATTATAAGTAGTCTTAGCATCTTAGTTGTAGTTAGCTTAGTTAGTGATCTTATTTTATAGCATAGATGGAAAGTGAGAAATCTGGGGATTGTGGATGTTATCTTTTAGACATTAATTGTGCTTTATGTTCTATGATCCCTAAAAGTTACCAATGTGTAATGACAAACCAATTTAATATGTACTTTTGAAAATAAATATGTTGTAGTTAGAAATATTATCACAGAAAAACCATAAAAGAGAAAGGTTTGAAAATGGGAATTAGGTGTTATTATAACTCGTGACTTAGAAATAGTTTCACAAAGACGTTAATACTTCTTAAAGGTTCGTTGTGGCGAAAAATTTCTTAAGTATTTGGTTATAAGGCATGTGATATTGCGTGAGGACACACAATCGTTTAGTTTAGGGAATTTTGATATGTGCAAAATACACATATCCGTTATTGCTTAAAAAGGCCCAATTAAACCTAAAACGGACCAAAAATAGCAAAAATATGCTTGTATTTGTGTTTTGTGTGTGCAGGTACGGATATATCAAAAATCACAAGAAAACAGTAAAAAACGGGCAAGCACGGACACGAGAACGGAAGAGTGCACAAAAGCCGGAAGCAAAGCTAAGGAAAAGTCAAACCCTCAGTCAAACAGTGGTCAACATGGTCAACCAAAGTGAACTCATAAAAGACAAAACCCAAAAATATTCCACTTTGGCCCTCCAACTTTCAGAAAAGTCCAAAAATAGTATTGGACCTGTATGGCCTCAAAACCTTAAAAACCATACCCGGATACCATATTAACCAAAAGCCCAAAACCATAAGCCCATTAACCAAGCCTTATACCCTTTTATGAAACTACAAGGACTTGTCCTGCCATTTTTGAAAGTAGTTTTTACACTACAAATGTGATATCAAAAGACAAGGACCATTTGTGCAATTTCACCAAACTTCCAACTAAAGTAAACGTTTTCAGTTATAAAAAAGGCGCCATTTCTTTTTTACTATTCATCGTCATCAACAATTTACCTTAGGGTTAAATCAAGGGGAGGGTTTTTGGAAAAAGAGGGCCTTCGTCAATTAAGAGCTCACCAAGTAAATGGCAGGGTCAAATTAGGTCAAATCAGAGTTATTAGCTCTTAAGCAAGAGGCCACATAGGTTGAAGAAAGCACATGGATATGGTGAATTTGTACTCATTTCACTCTCAAAAGAAGCACAAATAAGCCTCAACATGGATTGCCACGTTGGAAGTCCGTATGAGGTCTTTAGTATTCCAAACGGATGTGATTAACTCACCAATGATTGGGTTGATTCTAATGGCAGAGATTGATGGGCGCCTCTAACAAACTCAAGGCCTAGAAGCTTCATGGATCAGCTATAAATAGCACTCTCACTTCACGCACACGGCATCTTTTCTTTTCTAGTTTTTTTAGCTTAGTGTAGTCTTTAGAAGCTTATTGTAATTTTGATCAAATTGTAATTTCTTTTTAAGTAATGTAATTTAGTTTTTAATTAATGAAACTTAGTTTAACTTTGTCATAAGCTCTTTTTACCTTCAACTTTTAAGCTCTCTCAATAAGCCTATCTGTCTCAATAAGCTAATAAGCTCATATTAAGCTCTCAAGAGTCTCTAAGCTCTTGATTTGAGCTTAACAGCGCCATAATTTACCTTAACAATTAAATCAGTTCAAAAATCTATATATTACCTTCACATTTAGATTGGAAAGCTTTTGGAAGTTGGTAGTAATGGAAAACCAAGAAAGATTTAACTCCTAGCTTATAAATAAGCTAGGAGAGCTTGTAGCTGCCTTAATTGGTATCTCTTGTTTAGCTAGAGGTTTAAGTAAGTTTTTCTTAAAATTCATTGCATTTTCATTATCTAGTTTAATAGTTATAATCTAGTTTACTCTTAATTGCTTATTAGTTTAAGTTATCTGCTTTAATTGAGTTTTTTGTCTCTTTTTATGCTTAATAGTTATAAGGTTTGCATCTGTTTTTAGCTTAAGTCCTCTTAGATCTTTGTTTTTGCCATCTCTTGTTATAAAAAAACTCATTAAAAACAAAATTATATATATATTTTGAGTAGCTTCTTAATCTGTTTATCCAGCTTAATTGTTGTTAGATCATGTTATTAAGGTTAGTATAAATATTAAATTAATGGTATCATGGTTTTAGTTGTTGATTTGAAAATCAAGATTAATCCAAATCTGTCAATCACATATAGGAGGTTTGGTGTTTGGTTTAAGGCAGTTTGACTCATAATAGTAAAATATTTTTGTGCAAAACACTTGAGTTTGCTTTAGTTTCTCTTTAGGACAAAAGGAAACAGTTATTTTTTAAAAGCGTTAGCATTTAATTTTTCAAAAAGTTATGGCTAACTTGTAGTTTAGCTCAAGTGCAAAAAGTGCCATTTGACTTACTTGCTTATCTTGATCCATAGCTCTATGAGCTTTTGTTTATGCTGTATGGTTTGTTTAATAACATCACGAAGAGTTGTATATGTTCAGGTTTACCATTTGATAACCTGCATTGATGTTTTTGCATTTTGCAAAGTGCAATCGAGTAGGAACACATCAGTTCCTGCTGTCACTTTTGTTTCAATTCTTAGCTAGGCAAACATAACTTTTAGGAGCTTATAGTTAAGTAGGATATAGTATAGATATAGCTTAATATAGAATAATGCTTAGTGTTAATTCCGTAGCTTATTTCCTAGCTTTAAATTAGCTGTCAAAAAGCCAAAAAAAACTAAAAAAGCCAAAATAGTAGGATAGAAATTTAGCTTATTAAATTTTGAATCCTAGCTTAAGGTGGTAGAATTTATAGCTTAAATAGATAGACAATAATCAGTTTTTTAAGTTTTAAGTAGCTTAAAGTCTAGTTTTTCTTTTTGAGTATGTTAGCTTATTTTGATTTTTGCTTATTGTTTTTGTTTTTTGAGTTTGCTTAGTTCATTATCAATTTCAGAAGCTTAAAAGTAGTTTAAGCCTTTATTTCTGTTCATTTATAGATTAAGCATATCATAAGCTCATTAGAACTTCTTTCCTTTTACATTTTGAACTAATTTTGAGTTTTTTATAGCTTATTTTCTAAAACCAAAGGTTAAGTCCCACTTTCTTGAGGTTGTGGATAAATAAGCTCTTATTGAGCTTATTTGTGGCTTTTAGATATAAGTATTTTCATTAAAGTTGTTCTCATCAAGCTGTTCTACAACTTTTCTCTTTTGAGTTTTTCCTAAAAAGCATTTTTTTAAACTTCAACTTATTTAGGGGCTTATTAGGACTTTGGTTGTTATCGGGTTAGGTCCTCAGGGACCATTCTTGTAATTTTTCCGTTTCATTTATTTCTTAGTTAATCCTTGCATATTAAATGCTTTAGCCCCGTTAGCCCTTAAGTCTTTTACACAGTTAGTCCCTAAGTTAGTTATTAATTATTTTTATTTAGTTTTAATTAATAATTAGGGTTATGTTTTAATTAGTTTAATTAAACTTTTATAAAAAGATAAAAATTAGGGCTTTTATTTTTAGAAAATTTCTGCACATTTTCTTTATTTAGTGTAATTTTTAAAAAAAATTTAGGACTTTATTTTTAATAGTTTTATTATTTTTATAGTTTTTTAATTAGTTTAAATTTTAGAAAAATCATATCTTTTAATCTAAAAAGCCAAAAATAGTAATTTCTTTTTCTAAAATTTTCTTTTTACTTATTTTACTTAGGAAAAATATAATTTCAATTATTTTCTATTTTTTTTATTTTAGGATTTAATTAGAATTAAATAGTTTTTAATTAATAAAAAAAATTCAAAAATAATCTAAAAAATATTTTTATTTTTCTTAAAATTTTCTTTTATCCTAATTTAGGTGTAGAAAAATTATGGTTGCACTTTAGGGTTAATTTTAGTCTAGTTGCTTAATCGTCGTGTTTTATTTATTTTCCGTATTTGTTTAATTGTTGTCCAATTTTTAATTGTTGTTTTTTTATTTTGTACTCATAGCTTATCAAATCAAATATCTTTGCTTCATTCAAATCAGAATCCAAGCTTAAACGAGGTTTTAATTTCACTAGTCGTTGGGGAAACGACCCGGGTGATCATACTTACCCGGTTAAATATACGTATTATATATTATATTATATATATTTTTGAGAGTGAATTTTATCAAGGGTAACTTGGTAATTTTCTTAATTACTCTTTTAAAGTATTATATTTTATATATATTTTATATGTATGTAAAACTGCAATCAAGGGGATAAAATTATTTATTTTCAGGTTTGTTTTATTTATATTGCGTATGAGACTAGCAATGGTTTAGTGTGGGGGAATTTGATAATTGCTAAAATATACATCGTTTTTCTATAATACCCCGTTTAATTGTATAAAACACTATTAATTGGACTAAAAATGCTAAAATATGCTTAATCATATTGCAAATATGTTTGTTTGGTATTTTTATGTCTTGCAGGGAAAAAATGATTGAAAACGAAGCAAAAACGGGTATTTACGGGTTCGTCGCGATCAAGAGTGCCTATTATTCAAAATTAAGACAAACTCATGAAAATTCCCCAAGTATGCCATTGGAAAGAGCACGGAAAAGCGAGTCCAGCGGTGCCCTCGAATTTTATTGGGCCAGTCCGTAACCTATTTTATGGGCCGGGCCAGCCCATGTTATCTTAAGCTCAAAACAGCGCATATATTTGCCAAGCTCAATTCATGGCCCAAGAACAATATCAAAAGTGACATCAAATTGAGAAAGAAATGGGCAGAAGCACCTCACGTGCCCTCTAATTAAATAATATACCATCGTGTGATCTCCCACTATGAAAAGGATGAACGAATAGGAAATGGCCATGTGGCGAAGCATGAATACTCACTTCAATTCTCATTTCAAATTGGAGCAAAAGATCAAAGGGACGAGAATGTATGCATACAAATTAAGCCATAAGAATGGCCACGTGGCGACCAAATAACGGTGGATCCAACTCTTTGCAATTCATGATCCGAGGTTACCCATACATCAGCCAATGATTGGCTCATAAATTGGTTGAAGATTTATACATGTGCCCCTGAGCTTGGCTATATAAGAGACTCACTCCCTCACTTTGAGATTATTAGGATTTAGTCTTAATAAAGTTTCTTTAGTTTAGTTTTTTAGCTTATTTAAATGTTTTAGCTTATTTTCATTATATAGCTTATTGTAAAAGCTGCTCTTGTCAGCTTATTGTTATTTTGTAACAAGAGGTTTGCTTATTAATGAATAAGTTTCTTAGTTCTTTACTTATTAGCTTATTATGACATTTAGCTTTTCCTTTAAGCTCATTTATGTAGCTTATCCTTTCTAGCTTATTTAGATTTAAGTTTGAAATTAGATAGGCTATTTCATAGCGTATTTGTTTTGTTTACTTATCTTTCTAATAAGTTCGATCGTATAAGCCTTTAAATAAGCTTTTGGATTTAGCTATTTTTGTAAAAGTTAGTTCTAGCTTATTGTTTGTTTCGTTTTCTCTTCTTTCATACAACTTATTTCTTTAATCGAATAAGCTTGTTTAAGAATATTTTGTCGAGGTTTTGTCGATAAGTTTTTTTTAGATTATTTCATTCTACATTTCTGTGGTTAGTTGACTCATTTAGAGCGTATTTGGTTTTACTTTAGCTTAGTTGATTCGTGTCGGACTTATAAGTGTAGATCTTAATTGGTTAGTAATCTTTGTAGCTTGTAGGTTTTCGTTCGAGCTTATTTGATGTTAGTTGTTCGTTAAGCTTTTGAAATCATTGTTTAGCTTAAACAATTTATATCTAGCTTATCATTAAATTGTCTTGTTCGGTTCTGGTTTAGCTTAAACGAATAAATTCAGCTTATTAAGAAATTAGCTTATTAATACAAGGATACAGTTAGGATTAGCTAGAAACACTTATGACTTGCGTTTGATTTGTAGAAGTTAATATGGGCTTTCGTTGGTATGATTTAATCTTGGATTGCTTTGTAGAATTAGGAATAGTGGGCTTGTGTTTCTTATGACTGGGTCTCTATACTAGTGTGAGAATTAGGTTGGGCCTCGTGGTTATAATAGTAGAATTGCAATTTTGGTTACTATTTTTATTAACAATTTAGATTGTGTGTTTTTGATAGTTTTTTTTTTCTATAGGGTAAACTCATGAGGAGCGGTGCTACGGGTTTATTTTGCTAGACGAATTTGATTATTTGTTTTTAGCTTAATAAATCGTTGGTGTTTTAGTTTATTTGCGGTGTCTTCAATTATGTTCCATTTTTATCTTTTTCAATTATTAGTATAGCTTATTTTTTAATATTTTGTTTTGCCTTATTTTATCATTCTGGTTAGACAAGTGTTTTATTAGTGCTTGTTGAGTGATATAGTGATTTGGGAATTAAGTGTGGATTTGAAAAAGGGTTTAATTAATAAATAATATTCGTTTATTTAGATTTATAGTTTGAATGTTTCAAAGGGCAAAAGCCGGAGAAATAGTCAAACTATTCATCTAGTAATTAATATCTTTTTGAGAGATTTTTGTCAAAATAAACCAATGTTGTGAGATAATTATTTTTTCTAAGGAGATTAATTTGTTATTAAACCTTAATTCACACTTAATGAACACATCACGTCACTTAGCAAGCATATTTGTCATTTATATTTTTAGATCAATTTTAGTATAATCTTGTAGTTTTAAATCTTAGAATTAATATTAGTTTAATTTTTAGTATAAAAATAGTTTAAAACCAAAACCAAAAACTTGAATGACAATCAAGCTCGATTTACAACTTGAACGTGGATTTCCATTCACCTCTCGCCGAGGAAAACGATACCCGTGTTGATTACTTTTTATTCTTTCCTAAGAGTAATTTGTATGATACTTTGCTTACGTATACGTAAATGTTTTATTAAATATATATATTATATATTTGAGGGTTTTATTTGATAAACGCGTTGAAAAACGAACAACATCAATGGGTATCTAGATGCAAGTCGAAGGGTAGGTAATGATCTAACACTCTTCCTGGAAGTTAACATCTTAAGTACCCCATTAGGCTGGGTAAGATAAGGTCGACTAATAGGAACTGGTTGTCCTAGTAAGCCAAGAACAACTGGTTTGCGGGGTAATCCGGGTGGTGCAGGTAAAATCTGACAGATAGGTGATAAGCATGCTGCTATACGACTCCTAAGCAATGACAGTCTCATATGGGTCCTACGATGGTGGTGAATCAGGGGTGTCACTATCAGATGAGTCAGTGTCAATGAATGGGGAAGTGTACTGAATAGTGGGAGCAACAGGTGGTATAGTGGGTGAAATAGTGGGTGTCAACAGGATGTCATCATGAATGACATGTAAATCAATAGTAAGTGTAGTAGGTGGAATGGTAGTAGGGATCGTGCCGAACAAGATGACTCGAGCAGTGGATGTCCCCATGCTCTCCTCTGATGAAATCGAGATGACGGAAAAAGCCATAACCTGGACAAGCAAAATTTTGTATAAATCTCCTTTATATGAAACCATGCGTTATGCAAGGGAAAACTGAATAATATAATACTAATTAAAATATATTATGCAAATTAAATAGAGCGATATAAAATTATCAGTTACGTAAAATAATAATATTAACATTACTATTTACGTAAGGCAAGGTGGGATCACATAAGCGCCCAATTAGTTTATGTGAGGATCACATACTGGTTATAGACCAGACCTAGTCAAACTACTTGGTTCTCTATAACCTTGGCTCTTGATACCAATCTGTCATACCCCCAGACGAGGCCTGGACGGAATACGTGTCCGAGGGCGTGACTTCATAACTATCTCAAGAACAAAGCATAGAAAACGACCTCTAAGGGTACGTTTTAGAAAAATTCATTACTCGTTGCATAAGTTGAAGATAATAAAGTTTTACAAGCCACCTCAATGTTAACAACATAGCGGAAGCATTAATTAAAGGTAGCGGAATGCAGCATTTAAGTTTTGGAATAACAGCCTAAGAGCATTATATAACGTATTGAAATTTGGTTGATGGACACATAGCACAAAGACTTCAAGAGATACGTCATGACAAATCAGCTTGCACCTGAGGATAACAATGCTCTAAAACGTAACAAGTGGAATTCATAGGTTTAAATTCAAGTGAAAGTATAGTGGACCACAAGATTGAAATGTATGCGACAGTTATAATAGATACAACTCCACATAGAAAAGGTATTTACGTTGCGCTAAGCTCATGACACCAAATCTAATGGTGATAGGAAGCATGTGTATTGCCTATAAATTTGCCCTGGTAGGTGTCTGACCAAGAACACCCAAACTACTTTCGACATGAAATACATTCGTTGTCCTGTACATTAGACGGTATCTCGACAGTAAGAATTTACCTAACCGGATGCGGTTTTATTAGTTCCCAATAAATCTATTTACTCACTCGCGCTTACTTAACCAGCAATCGGTTAAAGGTAATTAACGGTTCATGATTGGATGGGCGAATAGTGGTCTAAGCTACTTAGACAACACGTAAACAAGGGAAAATATCATGTAATGTACTTGTGTCTGATTTTTAAAACAAGCAATGTTTCTCACCCCAAGTTGTAAAACATTTATTCAAAAAGAGTAAAAGTTGGGCGGCTAATGATTTCACCTTGAGTTAGTGTAGTGAAGTAGTGAGAAACAAGAAGAATAATCACACGATAACGAACGATGATACATGAACACGACCTAAGTATTATAGGTTTTGGTTTAGAATCAGAATAACAGAGAAATACGAAGAATGCATAAGTGTTTACTAAATTACTTTCGTTTAAATGTCTTTCGAAATAAAACGTTTATGATCGTATTGTGGTTGTAATGCTTGACTAATAAAGTATATAGTAATATTTAGTATATAATAAAATATATAAATATTTGAGTAAAGTATATACATATTGTTCGGCTTTCTACCCATTCCCTTATAAGTTATTCGAAATGTTCTTACATAAACATTTTTCCAATATTTTCTAAGTGTTAAGATTTTATAAAAATTTCAGCATGACCCGTTCGTGTTTACACGCTTTCTAAAGTCGTAGACTTTTATTAAATACCACTTTCAAATCACTTTCAATTCACATTTCGTAATTTTAATTTATATACTATCAAATCCTTTTAAAAAACTAATCCCAAAAGTCTTTTGGATCCTTATTGGGCTTTTAGGCCCAATAATCCTAGTTAGATGATCCGTAATATTTAACGTTCAAAATAAGTTAACATTTAGTATCTAAATTCGTACAATATCAAATAAGCTATACATAAGCTTCTACAACAAGCTACACCGTGGGCTTTACGCCTTAGTGTGTTGTCTCATATTGGGTCGTGGCCCGTTAAACAAATTTTAAGGATTTAAACTTATCCATTTAGTCTGGTAAGCAAATAGTTTAAGCAAAAGAATAGAAGACTCATTAATAAGCTATCAATAAGCTTCCAATAAGCCAATTCTACACCCAATAAGCCAACCGTGGGCTAATAAGCCACGGTTTAGGCTTCTTGTTAGGCCAAAACCTTTATTGACCATCTTGGGCCCATTAGTTAAGCCTGATAAGCTAAATAAGTATCGAATAAGTTCTTGGTTCATCAATAAGCTATCATAAGCTCTTAATAAGCTACGAAAAATAAGCCGAACCATAGAGCCTAATGATTAAGCTCATGGCTTTGGGCTTTTGGTGTGGGAGGTGGCTAAAATCCTATTAAGCCTTATTTGGGCTTATTTGTTAAGCCAAATAAGCTTAATGCTTTGTCCTTTCAAACATAAGCTAGAAATAAGCCAACAAAATATAAGCCGAATCAAAATAAGCCAAACAAACACTTTTCCTTTCTTTCCTTTTTGGGCCGAGTATAAACATAAGTCCAATAAGCCCTAATAAGCCATTTGTGGATTATTTTATAAGCCGAATAATCAAATAAGCTATATGTATACAATTTTATTACATAGAAATAACCACAATCACGAAACTAAGATTTGTTGTTCCCTTTTAATTATTTTTGAGTATATATATACCTTTTAAGGTTTTTGTAGTTTTTAAATCTTTGTTTTTATAAAACAAATTGTACATTCTTAGCTTATGAATTATTTTGAACACAAAAGTACAAGATTTAGAGAAAGGTTATGACTTATAAAGAATGAAGGATTGAAGGAAGATTAATGACTAAACAACCCAAACATTGTATTAAGATTACCTGAATATCAACACCAATGAAACCTGAATACAATAACTTCATCAAGATTGAAAAATTATGAAAGTGTATGGTTTCGTCCAAGCAAGAGAAGAGAGAAAGGGATATGAGTGTGTCTTTTTGGGGTGTAGGAAATGAGATGAATTCAAATAATATACACACTAGCTTAACTTGTAAGCTTAGGAAATTTGACACCATATGATGTGGGGTTGGCTTATTTGGACGCATACAACGTGCTTTTAATTACGAGGTCTAGAAGGTTGTGTTGTAAAATACTTTTAAAGAGTAGGTTAAATGACCCTCATATTGCTATTGTCTAGGTAGAAAAGCCCATTTGCTTGAGGACAAGCAAATCCCAAGTGTAGGGGTATTTGATGAGGTGTCATTTTATACACTATTTCGGGGTCATTTAACCCCCTAAATCATGCAAATATGCCCAGATTACGTGCTTAATCGTTTGTTTTCAGGTTTTTAGCACTTGGATGGCTTTTGGAGGAAATACACGTGACTTGGGCTCATTTGGAGAAGAAACGGACAAGATTACGGACCTACACCAAATCTCATGATGACTTTTGCAAACAGTGGCTGGAGACGGCGTCGCAAGCATAAAGCGACGCCGTCGTGATCAATCTAGTGACGGCGTCAGGAATATGGCGACGGCGTCAGGACGTGGCCGACTTAAAGAGGATCTAGAATCGTCTACGTGGCGACGACGTCAGGATTGCAAAGCGACGCCGTCGCGTCGACAACTCTATAAATATAAATCCATTTTTAGGGTTTTAGTGTGTAACTTTGGGATAATTTTGTATAACCCTAGGGAGACGAACCCTAGTCATTTTAGGAGCTTTATAGGTCGTTTTTAGGGCCTCAAAACCCTATTGTACTACCTTGAATCCATGTTTTAATCAAGTAAGGTATTTATCTTTAATCATTCAATATGTCTATGTGTTATTTGATTAATTTATCTTCTTGCTTTATTTATAACATGCGAGGCTAAACCCTCCTTTGTATTTATCTATGATTGCATGGAAATTAGGTTATAGATCCTTTTGATGTTGTTTCTTGTTGATGAATGTGCGCATTAGGCGTTAGAAAACCAGCTTTTATCTGTATCGCTGTTGATATGTCTATGGAAACGCGAGTAGTGTAGAAAGGATACCATCGGTAACAGTCTTCACACTACCTTACCCACTATATGGTTGATCCCTCTTAAGTTATTTCACATGCATTTAATATACTCTTAGGGGCCTTATAATAGTCTTCATACTACCTTACTTGTGTGTTGCCTTAACGAAATAATAAATAGACGACGGGTTCGTGTAATCCGTTCATGACCTAGGAAATACTTACACAGATCATCAGAAGTGTGACAAAGTAATGGATCTAGAAGAAGCAATCTGAGGAGTAGTGCATGATTAAGTAAATACACTTGCTTATCATAAAGTTATCACCGATAGAATAGATTATAATTAGTTTAGTAGTTAGTTAAATAAACCAACCTCTCAAACCATAGATTTACCTGCTTTCATAAAATATAAAAACACAAAAATAATCTTCTCTCAACCTCTAGAATTCTATTAGACCGTGATCAATCCTTCCTAACATATTCCCCTAGAGAACGATAACAACCCCTAAGTCTTGCCTATACTACACTGCAACAATTAGGTACACTGCTTAGAGGATTGTAAAACTTCTTGTAGAAGTCCCTTACGACCTCCGCATCAAGTTTTTGGCGCCGCTGCATAGGGAATAGTTAGGTTTATATCATAGTTTTACTTAGTTCTATTTGCTTGAATCCTTTCAAGTGAGAATTCAATTATGTATATTAGCTTTCTTGTAGTGTGTCTTTTCTTTGTGTTATTTGTTTTGTAATCCATTCTTGTCAACCACCATGAGAGACGCGAATCATATCCGTACTCTTGGAGATTACTCCAAATGTCTCTAATGCCTTCCTAGGGATCCTTTTATAGACATAAGGATAACCACTAGTAGGTGTACAGTCCCTGACTAACACGAATACTAAATGATACTTATCACTAATAACTATTACAAGATAAATACTAACATAACCGTTTAACCTTTACAGTTCCTATAACTAAGACAGTACTTTGACTTATAATTAATTATCTTTGACCAAATTAATTATCTTTGATCAAAACATTATCTTTGACCAATCTTTATCATTATCTTTGACCAAATATGAGAGAATCTTCCAATTCTTATCTTTTGAAGATTTCTTTGAATATACTGGCAGTACTTTGACTCTCCTTTAATATGAAGGCAGTACTTTAAATGTACTGACAGTACTTTGACTTTCAGACTTGTATTTCCCAACACAAAGCAACGGATCTAGGAGAAGCAATCTGAGGAGTAGTGCATGATTATGTAAATACATTTTCTTATCATAAAGTTATCACCAGTAGGTTAGATATTAATTAGTTTAGTAATTAGTTAAACAAACCAACATCTCAAACCATAGATTTACCTGCTTTTTTATAAATATAAAAACACAAAAATAATCTTCTATCAACCCCTAGAATTTTGTTAGATCTTGATCAAGCCTTCCCAACCTATTCCCCTAGAGAACGATAACAACCCCTGAGTCTTGCCTATACTACACTGCAACAATTAGGTACACTGCCTAGGGGATTGTAAAACTTCCTTTGAACTCTTCGCAACCCTCACATCAAGTTTTTGGCGCCGCTGCATGGGGAATAGTTAGGTTTCGATCATAGTTTAACTTAGTTATACTCACTTGAATCCTTTCAAGTGAGAATTTAATTTCGTATACCAGCTTTCTTGTAGTCTATCTTTTCTTTGTGTTAATTTTTTTGTAATCCATTCTCGTCAACTACCATGGGAGATGCGAATTCTATCTGTACTCTTAAAGATTACTCCGAACCTAGCCACGAGGGCTACAGGAATACCATTGAGCTCCCTGTAGGGAACAACGTGGCACGTCTTCGATCCGACACCATCCGGTTGGTGCAAAACGGATGCTCATTCCATGGACTTCGGTCTGAGGATCAAAACCAACACCTCAAGGATTTCTAAAAACTTGTAGACTCACTTGATCTTAACGATAAAAACAGGGAAAGAACCCGCCTGCGTTTATTTCATTTTTCCCTTCGCGATCAAGCTAGCAACTAGCTTGAACGTCTTCCAGCAGGATCCATCACCACATGTGAGGATCTTAGTACTAGTTTTCTTGCTCAATTCTTTCCATCGGGAAGAACCGCAAAACTCCGCTACTATATCCTAATGTTCTAACAACATCAAGGAGAATCTCTCTCAGAATCATGGACTCATTTCAAGGACTTACTACAAAAATACCCTCATCATGGAATCGACCTTTGGCTCCAAGTCCAAATCTTTTATGACCATGTTAATCCCGTCACAAGATGAACCATCGATTAATCGGCCGGTGGCAAGCTTCGTGACAGAAACGCCGAAGAATCTTGGGCATTATTAGAGGACCTCGCCCTTTATGACAATGACAGTTGGAATGACCAAAGGGATTTTTCTAAGCCGGTCAAGGCAATCTCTTTGCATAAAGATGTCCTGAGTACATCCGACCACCGCCTCATCGTGCTCGAGAATCAAGTCCAACGCTTAATGGAAGCTCATCTTGCTCCAACGCAACCTACTCAAGTGAACAAAATCACTACCTCATGTGAGATCTGCAGTAGTCCCCACGACACTCAGTATTGCATGGAAGATCCTGAACAAGCCTTTGTTGAATATGCATCCTCGCGTACCGACGAAGCGGGAGGTAAGTTGTACACTTTTAAGCCTGAGTAAAACAATCTCGGTGACACCTACAATCCATCATGAAAAGTCACCCAAACCTTAGGTGGAGACAACCCCAAAATTCTTAAAATAATTTTTCAAACCCACCTAACCGGTTCTAACCCAACGGTTAGATCCCGAACCGTCCCTTCAACAACAATCAATCAAATCTAGAAGGATTGGTATCCAACTTCATGGCATCTCAAGACGCTAGATTGTCTAAGTTTGAAGCCGATTTCAAACAACAACAAAGCAAGATGACCAACAATATTGACATAGTGTTGAAGGCCATCATCGATCGACTGGCAGGATCACTACCTAGGGACACGGTTAAGAACCTAAAAATAAGTACTTCTCCAGTTTTGTCTGCTCGTTCTTAGCCAACAGTAGATCCTCAATACTCATCAAACCCCTCCACTTCAATCAAAGCTATCAAAACATGTTCCACGGAGGGGAACATTTCCTAGACAAGCCAGCTGCAAACAAGGATGGGGATTGGAACACAACAACCAGATGGACACAAACTAACTATTAAAGATGAATTCCCGGATTTGCATCTTAACCTACCAGTTCTTGAAGTCCTAGCTCGCGCTCCAATCTATAACGCAATCTTGGATAAATACGTGGAGATCCTAGAACTAGGCAAAAACAAATCAACAGTCATCCAAGGAGAAGTATCTGCAAGATGGAAGACCATGGGCTATTTACTTTACCCTGTAGATTAGGGGACTCAAAGCCTTTCGACACCTTAGCTGATTTAGGATCATGTGTGAGCATAATACCATTATATCTCTTCAAAAAGCTTAACATCAGATTATTAGAAGAGACTGACCATATCTTTGGGTTAGCCGACGGAACAAATCTTATCCCGTTAGAATTGTTAAAGACGTAGAAGTCCACATAGGAAAACTGAAACTGTTAAACGATTTCTACGTAATCGATATAAAGAAAGACCCCAAAACCCCTTTACTAGTAGGAAGAGGATTCCTAGCAATCGCCAGATTGTAGAAAAGCCAAAATAGCGGTAGGAGAAGGGATCACTAGGTCGGTATTCGGAGTAAAAGGAGTCAATTTAGGTGAAGAGGAAGCACCCTATTGGACCACGCTTGGAAAAAAGGGAATAATACAAACCACGCCCTAGCTCGGATGGGGTAGGCGCACAAATCCCTTACTACGCTAGGAAAGACTTCTTAGATTGCCATTTGCCCGGAGAACGGGAAATTGCTAGAGATGCTGAGATCAATACTTTTAAGGATGTCCTTGTGTTTAGAAGAATGGTGGAATTTTTAGGAGCTATACTTATAAACCTAAGAGTAACATGTGGGAGTCGGAGGACTTAATTAACAACCCAATAAACTAGAACAAACCACCCAAAAAATAGTGGATGGAGCAATGGTGAATTTTGCTTAATTGTACACTAAAAAAACCCGGGATTTTTGGCAAATAAAAGTCAAATATTAAGGCCAAAAGAAAGAAAATGTGTGCTTTTGTGAGTCCAATTGTGCAGGTAAGGATTGAAAAGAACAAAAACAGCAAAAGACGATCAAAAAACCGACAAAAACGGGAAAAAGACAAAGAGTCAAGAGCAAGACGAAGACATCAGCCAGAAATCACAGCCCGTATCAGTCAAACTCATCAAAGATAACAATAAAGGAATCAAAGATCCAAAATGAAGTCAAGGTGCCCATAATTGACAAAGTATTCAATTTCAAGAGCATATTTGAAGATTAAAAGATCAAGGAAACTTAATTTGCCAAGTGTTGAAAGTGTCCTTTAGCAAGCGCGTGAGCGGAAAAAGAGGAAGAAAACAACACAAGGGCCAGTATTGTCAAGCTTCAAACTTGTTTATAACTACAAAATGGGCGGAAGCAAAGAGAGGGACCTATTTTGCCAACTCTCCAAAGATTTAAACAAACAGCCCGGCTATCTCGCTAACCCCCAACAGCCTCCAACAGAATTTCCCGCCCAAATTGTACACGAACCCAACTTCAAATTTCCCACACCCCGCTCCAATATAAATGCCCAACCTCGTTCATAAGTCCTCTCCAATCAATAACCAACACGTGGCACTCCATAATTGGCCAGAACACACCACACATATATGACAAAAACGCACACAAACAGTTAAAAAGGATCAAACGGCTGTATCAAATGAAGATTCACGAATCTCTCTCCTCTTCGCATTCTCTATAAATAGGGAGTGCTTAGGGCTCAGTTTTTTAGGAGTTAGTTTTTTAGTAGTTTTTCAATTTTAATGTTTTTTTTTTACCTTTTAAGCAGTATTTTAAGGCATTTTTCTAATTCAGTATCACAACACAGTGTACTTTCTTTCTTGCTGTTTGTATATTCTTACATTTTGAGAAAAAAATTCAGCTTCAAGTTTCCTAGTGTTTTGATTTCCATTTAAGCTGTTTTCATGTATAAAGCCTCTCAATAAGCACTTTAAGCTTATTACTATTCAATAAGTTTAAATTCATTAATTTTTGCTCTTAAAAACAAGTTAGTTACTCTTTTAGTTTCACAATTGTAAAGCAAAGCATGATCATTGAGAATTTGTGTTCAATTTTGAAGGCAACAAGGTAAATAAGCTTAAATTCAGCTTATTGAGGTTTAGAGGCTAGGGAGCCAATAGGATTGAGCTTTCTTAAGCCACTCACTCTACTAGAGTGGTTTTGAGCTGAGACTACTTAAAATCTCAGGTTTTCTCTTCTACATTTCAATTTAGCTTTCATACCTTGTTACATTTTGCTTATTTTCTATTTCTTGTGCTTAATCTGTCTTCATTAGCCTAATTAACCTATAGGAGTTCAGGTTTAAGTTTTTTTTATAGTTAAATCTTTTTAGATTCATTTCCTTAAATTCTGTCATAAATAGAAATATAAAGCTTTTTTCTAAGAGAGGAGTACTTATTTTCTTTTCAAATAAGCTGTGAATTATAGTTGTTATTCAGCTCTATTAGGTTAAATTAAGTAAAAGGTAGCTAAAAAAGATTAGCTGTTTAGTCTCAAAAATAGTTTTTAAAGCCTCACTTTGTTTTGACAGTTTTTCTTTAAAGGAGATGTTTTGGAATTTGGCTAACTTTGACTTTAAAGTCAAATGCCACATTGAAAAATTTCTCATTCAGTTATGTTTAGGTAATTTAAACAAGCATTAGCAGTTTTAGAGTTAGTTTGAAGAATTGTCAAGTTAGCATCTAAATATCCTTTTCAACAGCACCAGGTAAGATAATTGAGTAGGACATTTTTAGGTTTGGTTTGAGGTTTTATAGTTCCTTAAATTGTTAACTTTTTGTCAGTTAAGTTGGAATAGCCTTAGTAAAGTGTTTTTGAAAAGTTAAAGCTTCAAAGTGTAGCCTGCATTTAGTCATTGTGTCATTTGCATCAGCAAATGACAGAAGAATTTTAGCAAATCTTGCATACTTCCATTTTAATTTCCTTGATAAACTTGTTAAAGCTTGGTCTATTTCTTTTCTAAATCATTGAGCTCACATCTTAAGTTACATTAAGTTTCCTTTGTTTTCAACTTTCATCAAATATTAAGCAAAATACAAGCCAAAATGTAAAAACCCCCTTTGAGCCTTAGTTTCTGTGACAGCTCAATTAAGTGCTTATTTTTCAGCTTATTAAGTTATTAAAGTCCAAAAGTGTTTTTACATAATGTAGTTAGGAATAAGCCTTAAACTACAACTTTGTAGGTTTTACGTTTTTGCTCATTCTCAATTTTTCAATAAGCTAAATAAGCAAAAATCGCGGGGTCTATTTGGTTCTTTTCTTTAAGTGCAGGGTTACCCTTTTCTTCTTCAGTGTAATTTCCCAAACTTCGCCCGCCTACCCTGTTCTTTCTTTTATTACACTTCCTACCCTGTCTTTTCTATTTTCTTTTAATTTCCTTTTATTATTAAAAGTTTTAAATATAGAAAATTAGGTTAGATTTTTAATTAATCAAATTAGTTTGAAAAATAAAAAGTATAAATTAGGTGCTTTATTTTTTATAACTTTCGCACCTTTGGTAGTTTATAAAAAATCATTTTTTCCATATTTTTCTCATTAATTGATTTTCTAGATATTAAAAATAGTTTTTTAGTTATTACTATTTCTTAGATAAATATAAAAAATAAAAAAATAGATGAAAAATTAAAATTCCTTTTTGCATTAATTTTAGTTTTAAATCATAAGTATTTTTGAAAAATAAAAGTAAAATTTTAGTGTTACTTTTTAGAAAAAGTTTATTTTTGTTAAATCATTAAATCTTTAAAAAATCATAAAAAATTCAAAAATACATAAAAAATTCTAAATATTTTTCCTAAAATTTTCATTTTAAATTTGTGATTTTTAGATTTAAAATTTGATAAAAGTCGTGTTTTAGATTTTAAATTTCAGTTTTAGGCTCGCGATTTACGTTCCGAGCATTAATTTCGCGCTAGTTTAATTGTTTTTTAATTCATGTTCTTATTTTTTGTAGTTAATAAGAATATCAAAAATCCCTTTATCATTCTTACTCGATTCCGAATTATTCCTAGATTCTCAATTCCACGATTTCTTGGGAACGACCCGATGACATTACTTTCCACCTGATAAAAATAAATACGAATTGTGTTTTCTTTGTGTAGATTTTTACCTTATATTTCACAATTGTTTGAGAAGTATTTGGAAGGAATCTTACAAGATTAATAACCTTGTACGTATATATATTTTGACTACAAACCAAATTTTGGCGCGCAGCCGGGAATGTCGTGAACGATGTTTGAAGATATTCGTCGAAGTAGAGTTTTTGAAGATCCTTCCAATGGAAGTTATTTTGCTATTATTTTTGAAAACATATAAACGTTCATTAATTCGATTCCTATCGCATTCAGTAAAAAAATAATAATAAAACATTTGGATACTAGCTATCCATCTTAAACCATTCCAATAAACAACAAAACAAATCGTGAAGTACTTGCGAGGTACGACGGACCTTTAAGTATACAAACTAAAAGGTGAGTTTAAGGGAAAGTGATAGCTACTCTCTAAGTAGTCATTGGGCTCGCTAAAGCATTTCCGCTCAACTTTGTGCGTACTCTTAAGACTTAACGTGAAGCTTGTAATAAGCGATTACCAAAATATTTTTGTTTTCATACTTAATAAAAACTAAAAAAATTTAATTCCCCCCAAAAAATAATCTTCTCAATCTCAAATTCTTTTATGTATTATTCGGAAAAGCTAAAAATATTCTTCTTATCCCTCTGATTTGTTTAATTCTCATTTTCCTTATCCTCTATAAACGTTTAATTCTTATGGCGCTTAATCGTTCAAAATCTCGTTATGCAATCAAAGAGTGTTCAACTTGTGGAAGTTGGTACACTAAAAAGTGTTGTTCGATAGGAAATCTTAAAGACCAAATCATTTGTTCCTGTGTCCCGATTTACTTTTCAGCATTGGTGCGGTTTGTGGAACCCCAGTCGATGGTCCCGTATTGTCATGATGTACACTTATACGACGAAATACGAAAAAGTTTGTTTGCATAATGTGTTGATAATGGAGTTTTTTCCAAAAAATTTCAAATACTTCTGAGTCGTCCAATGACAATACCAACTTGTTTAATGCTCCTCTTAGCCAAGCGTTGTTTATCCAAGACACCGGTGTGAATATTTACAAAGATCCTCCACAAATCGATCAAATTGTTTGTTAAGAATGCGGTGATTCATTAAATGGATTTTTTGACAAAAATTGCATTGTTGAATTTTGTGGAAGAGGTGCTCATTTCGGTTACAACAATTGTACCACCAAAAGATCCGATCATTTCGTGAGCCAGAAAAAAACCTGAGCTATAATCAAAATTCCCAGTCTGATTGTTTCTCACACGATTCACAAAGTCTTCCACAACAATATTTTTGTTGTGAAAACTGTGGAGGATCTCATGAGACTTACCAATGTCAGCCGATGAACCAAGAGTATTTTTATTCTCAATTCTTGCCGGTTTCGAACCATTTCAACCATCCGAAGTTTTTCATCCGATGTTTATCAGATTTCCTCCGTAGCAAGTATGGAAATGCTACATTCTCAAGCGTGACCTTATAGATCTATGCAAAGCTTCTTGATGATGTATGATCACATTCCTCATAATGAAAAGAAGCATCAAGTTTTTCTTGCGGAGGAGAAATTTTTGAAAATCAAGCAAGTTGAGGAAAGGAGCAAACTCAACCCTGAGTATTTGCAAGCAATGTTGCAGAAGTCTCTTGAGATTTACAAATCCTTAATGAATTCACCATTTTAAGCAAGACATTTCTAACCAAGATCCAGAAAGATTCAAAGAAAGAAAAGTATAGGATATGATTATTGAGGAAAATGATACATGAACAACAATTGGTCGAGTAGAGAGATTACGGAAATAAATAAATGATTTGGAGTTTATAAAAGATTACGAGAGAGGAAGATTGATGAGGAATACGAGAGAGAATTGTGAAATTAGAATTCAAAACCTAACAGCAAGAATATTATAATATATGGGGAAGCCGAAGTTTTCGAAAAAAAGGAGAAAGCTTACGAAGATGAAAAGTATGCTGCTGCCTGTCGTTACATGCTTTCTGTTACTTGTGATGACGATGATGACGATAATTGGATTTATAAGCTGTTCAATTCCGAAAACATTCAACACTCGAAAACACATCCCGTTTCGCAAAACGTAGAGCCTAATGATTCACATCATAATGGGAGACGGGCATATTAAACATTACTCCGGAAACGGATGGCGATTATGTGAGCACCCTTGTTATCAAACCCAAGTGAGTCCGATGACTTTAGTTTGGGGGAGTGTGATTTGTTCGACATCGATGATTCCATTACGAGAAAGTCCACAATAGACTTTGCCACTTGCTTCCACTTCTCCGGAAATTCGATGAAGTTTGTGTCGATGATGAAGATAACCGACAGACGATGACGATATATGATAGACGATTTTTATGATTGGTGTTGATAAATGAGGGAGGACAAGGAGAGATTGATTTTCGACATTTTCTAAGATCGTTGACATTCTCTTTCGAGAAATTAGTCAAAAGTTATCTTTTAATTGAAAAGATTAACGTTTTTAGTCTCTCTCCTCCTATTCCGATTTCTCCTATATAGGTGCCCCCTCCTCAAACTATCCCCGGTTTGGATAATTGATTTGCTTTAAGGAGGCGATTGACTAGTTTTTCGGATAACTCGATAACACGGGGTATCGAGAGTGACCGTGATTCGGGGGAGGACACTACTTCTATTGATGATTTACCCCTTGATGACTCGATGATTCTTCCCGAGTACGAGTCATTTACTTTTGATGATGAGCCCGTGATGGCTGAAGTTAATGTTTTGATAAATTTAACACTAGTGAACTTTCTTACCGTATAGTGAAAATGTTTGTTTTATGATGAAGAGGAAGATACCTTCACCACATTACAAACCCGAACATTTTTACCCATTTGTCACCTATTGAGGTTTTACCCGTATCCTACTCCACGGGGAGTGAAGATAAAATTTTTAATCCGGGTATTTTTGATAATAATGCTTTTAAAGACAAGAGTTCAAAAGAGTTAGTTCCATCTAAAGCTCTTTTGACTTTTGATGTTTTTGACCCTCTCCACCCACCCTTAATGGACTTTAATGTTACCAAAGCATTTTCGGGGTTCAAATCTTTCATCTTGAAAATCTTTTCTAAAAAGTTTTATGAACCCGGAATCAAAAATGCTTCGGTATTTCTTTCATACCTAGTTTGGGGAGGTTGTCACCTCTTGGATTTTCTTCACATTGGCTATTATCCACCTAAGAAACCTAGTTTGGGAAAGAGTCAAGCGAAGGGACTCTATAATTAACAAGCTCTTCGTGGGAGGCACCCCATGCTTATCCTTTTATATTTTTTTTTTTCTATTTTCTATTTTCATGGTGCTTCCCAAGGACAATTAATTCGGAGGGGCGAGTATAGCTTGTACTCCCGGTTAACAAAAACTAAGCCGTTTATTAGAGATGTTTTTTGAGATAACAATGTAAAAAGAGAGGAAAACTTGCTCTTTTTCGTCTCTTGTTGGTTGTATTGTGATTTTTGGTTCTAGGTAATATCACCGGATTTTGATGCTTCAAGGTTCAATATTGTGGAAGGACAAAGCAATTCCACAATTTCCATGATGGTCCCTCAATCTTCTCTTCATAAAAGGGAAAACTCAAATCACTTATCCTTGTTCTTTATCGAACTAACATCTATTCTTTTGACATGAACCATTAATTTTTGTTACAGATTCCTTTTGACCCTATTATCTTTAAAACCTTATGAGGACAAAGTTGGTCATATTTAGTTTGGGGAAGATATCTCGATCTTTGACGTTGCACTTCACGCAACCTTTTTTGATAGCTTTTGAATTAACCTTTTTGTGAAAAAAGTGAGAAATTTTAAATTTTGCTTAAAAAAAAGCTCAAAAGAAGCTTAGTTTGGAAAAAACGACCTCTTTTTGGTAGTACCGTTGTGTGAGAAATAGGAGTTAATTTTGATTTGACAGGCGTGAAAATGCCCTAGATAAGTTCTTTAGCCTACATTTTGTGGGGCCAAGTTTTCACAAATCCTATTGCTTTGGATTTTTAAAAAAATGGAAGAACAATAAGAAATGAATTGTAGTTAAATATAAGTAATTTTTTAAGCAAGTTTTTTTGGAAAACTACAAGCTTATGAATAATTTGTGTCTTTTTTACTCCCATACGCTCATACACACTTAATCATACGTGCACTTTTTTAATATTAGCCTAAGTCAACCAATGTCTTTAGAAAAAGTCTTACATTTTGAAAAAGAATTCCATTTTAATATGTAAGTAAGATTTTTGGTTTCAAATTTATAAGTTGCTTTCCTAAAATGAAATTTTTCCATTCATCAAAAAGAAAATAATAAAAAGAAAGCCCAATGAAGCTTTCAATGCAAAAGCATTAATATTGTGCCAATGAAGCATTCGCAAAATAGAAATAACAAAATCTATCCTTTAGTTTTTAATCGTTGCGTATCCATGTTGAGAGAAAGAACTCGGATGGGGGTCGCTACTAAGGATTAAAACTATGGACTAGATCAAGGGTTCCCGTAGAAAAAGGCATTCATCGCTAGGGAGCGCGGCCTAGGTGATAATTGCAACTAAGGGACTTTGGATTCTAAGCTTTGTAGGAAAAAGGTGTTATCGCGATAACCCACAAACGTTAGCACGGAGTGTGGGTTTCGAGACTAAGAACACCGTTGTTGTATTGCGATATCCTATTTGGAGAAAGGCCTAAGTAGGGGTTTCGACTAAGAACAACATTCCTATTGCAAGAAAAAAAAATAATTATAGTAACATGGAAAATAAAAAGAATTGGTTAAAATTTCATTTTCTCAAATCAATTTATAATTATGTTTCCAAATCTCTTTTTTAGCTTTGAGTCGAGATTATCTATGTTACTAACATTTGAGCTCACAAGGCTTATTTGTAAAGCTTAGATGAATCTCAACTATGAAGATAAATTGATCTATGGTTGAGTTAAAAAGAGTGCACACATCTTAATCATTAATTTATTCCTGGGAGTGAAAAGTTCACAAGTTATAAGTATAAGAGCTTAATCATTTGGACTTATATTGACAATGATCATGTTTTATTATGCTTTGATTAGTCTAGTGAAAAAGTCAAGGATGACAAATTTTCTCTTTGTGCCTATAATCGGAGTAGCCTATTTCGATGAGTCCAAAAGTTCAAAAATTGCAATGATTGCCATTAACCGGTTTTCCAAGAAATGAAAATGATGAGAAATGTAAAAGTTGTTTTTAAAAGGTGATCATCAAAAGATTCTAAACAAGGCCCCGCATTTGGAAACTTCTCCTTAGATTACAAAGTGAAACAACTTCATAACATTGCGGAGGACACTGCAATCCTTTAGTTTGGGGAATTTTGATATATTGCTTAATTGTACACTAAAATAACCCGGGATTATGCCAAATAAAAGTCAAATAAATGCCAAAAATAATATAAAAGGTGTGCTTTTTGTGTCCATTGTGCAGGTAAGAGATTTGAAAAGAAAAACGAAGGCAAAAACTGACCAAAACCGACAAGCAACGGGGAAAAAAGACAAGCGTCAAGAGCAAGACGAAGAAATCAGCCAGAAATCACAGCCGGATCAGTCAAACTCAGTCAAAGATAACAATAAAGGAAGTCAAAGATCCAAAATGAAGTCAAGGGGCCATAATTGACAAGTATTCAAAGTTTCAAGAGCTTATTTGAAGATTTAAAGATCAAGGGACTTAATTTGCCAAGTGTTGAAAGTGTCTTTATTAAGAAGAAAAGAGAAGAAAACAACACAAGGGCCAGTATTGTCAAGCTTCAAACTTGTTTATAACTACAAAATGGGCGGAAGCAAAGAAGAGGGACCTATTTTGCCAACTCTCCAAAGATTTAAACAAACAGCCCGGCTATCTCGCTACCCCCCACAACACCTCCAACAGAATTCCCGGCCCAAATTGTACACGAACCCCAACTTCAAATTTCCCACACCCCGCTCCAATATAAATGCCCAACCTCGTTCATAAGTCCTCTCCAATCAATAACCACCACGTGGCACTCCATAATTGGCCAGAACACCTCTCTTATATGATCAAACGGCCACAAACAAGTTAAAAAGGATCAAACGGCTGTGATTAAATGGAAGATTCACGAATCTCTCTCCTCTTCCATTCTCTATAAATAGGGAGCTTAGGGCTCAGTTTTAGGAGTTAGTTTTTAGTTTTTCAATTTTTAATGTTTTTTTTACCTTTTAAGCATTTTTTTAAGCATTTTTCTAATTCAGTTTCAAACACTTGTACTTTCTTTCTCTTGCTGTTTGTATAATCTTCATTGAGAAATAAAAATTCAGCTTTCAAGGTTTCCTAGTGTTTTGGATTTCCATTTTAAAAGCTGTTTTCATGTATTAAGCTCTCAATAAGCACTTTAGAGCTTATTACTATTCATAAGCTTAAATTCAGTCAATTTTGCTCTTAAACAAGTCATTTACTCTTTTAGTTCACTTGTAAAGCAAAGCATGATCACTTGAGGAATTTGTGTTCAATATGAAGGCTACAAGTACATAAGCTTAAATCAGCTTATTGAGGTTTAGGGAGCTAGGTAGCCAATAGTAATGAGCTTATCTAAGCCACTCACTCTACTAGAGTGGTTTTTGAAGTCTGAGACTACTTAAAATTCAGGTTTGTCTCCTCTACATTCTCAATTTAGCCTTTCCCATAACCTTGTTTACATTGTTGCTAGTTTTCTATTTTATCTTGTGCTTAATTCTTGTCTCATTTAGCCCTAAATTTACCTAAGAGTTCTAGTTTAAGTTTTTTTTTAGTTATAAATCTTTAATAGGATTCATTTCCTTAAAAACTGTCATAAATAGAAATAAAAGTCCCTAAGAGGAAGAACTTTATTTCTTTCAAATAAGCTGTGAATATAGTTGTTATTAACTCTATAGGTTATTTAAGTAAAAGTAGCTAAAAAATTTTAGCTGTTTTAGTCACTAAATAGTTTTTAAACTCTCTAGTTTTGACAGTTTTTCTTTAAAAGGATGTTTGGAATTGGCCTATTATTTTGACTTTTAAAGTCAAATGCACATTGTAAAAAATATCTCATCAGTTTTTATGTTAGGGTAATTAGCAAGATCTTTGAGCAGGTTTTAGAGTTAGTTTAAAGAATTGACAAGTTTAAGCCACTAAAATCCTTTTCTACAGCACCAGGGGAAATGAATTGAGTAGGACATTTAGGATTGGTTGTGTTTATAGTTCCTTATTGTTAACTTTTGTCATTTAAGTTGGAAATGCCCTTAGTAAAGTGTTTTGAAAGTCTAAAGCTCAAAGTGTAGCCTGCATTTAGTCATTGTGTCATTTGCATCAGCAAATGACAGAAGAATTTTAGCAAATCTTGCATACTTCCATTTTAATTTTCTTGATAAACTTGTTAAAGCTTGGTCTATTTCTTTTCTAAATCATTGAGCTCACATCTTAAGTTACATTAAGTTTCCTTTGTTTTCAACTTTCATCAAATAATAAGCTAGATACAAGCCAAAATGTAAAAACCCCCTTTGAGCCTTAGTTTCTGTGACAGCCAATTAAGTGCTTATTTTTCAGCTTATTAGTTGATTAAAGTCCAAAGTGCTTTTATTAAAGTTGTTAGGATTAAGCTAAACTACAACTTTGTAGTTTTACGTTTTTGCTCATTCTCAATTTTTCAATAAGCTAAATAAGCAAAAATCCCACGCGAGGTCTTATATGGTTCTTTTTCTTTAAGTGACAGGGTTAACCCTTTTCTTCCTCAGTGGTAATTTCCCAAATTCGAGATTCGCACCGCCTACCCTGTTCTTTCTTTTATTACACTTCCTACCCTGTCTTTTCTATTTTCTTTTAATTTCCTTTTTATTATTAAAAGTTTTAATAGAAATTAGGTTAGATTTTTAATAAATCAAATTAGTTGAAAAATAAAAAGTATAAATTAGGGCTTTTATTTTTTAAAACTTTCGTGCACTTGTAGTTATAAAAATCCTTTTTTCTTTCCATATTTTTCTCAGTTAAATTTTTGTATTTTCCTAGGAATTAAAATATTTTTCGTTATTACTTTCTTAGATAAATCATAAAAAATTAAAAAATAGTTGAAAAATTAAAATTCTTTTTGCATTAATTTTCATTTTAAATCCTATTAATTTGAAAAATAAAAGTAAAATTTTAGTGTTAATTTTTAGAAAAGTTATTTTTGTTAAATATCATTAAAATCTTTAAAATTAAATGATTTCTATGTAATCGATATGAAGAAAGACCCCAAAACCCCCTTGCTAGTGACAAGAGGATTCCTAGCAACCGCCAATGCAGTTATAGATTGTAGGAAAGCCAAAATAGTGGTAGGAGAAGGGATCACTAGATTGGTATTTGGGGTAAAAGGAGTCAACTTAGGTAAGGATGAAGCACCTTATTGGACCACGCTTTGAAAAAGGGAATCATACAACCCACACCCTAGCTCGGATGGAGTAGGCGCACAAATCCCTTACTACACTAGAAAAGATTTCTTAGATTTCCATTTTCCTAGAGAATGAGAAATTGTTAGAGATGCTGAGATCAATCCTTTTAAGGATGTCCTTGTGTTTAGAAGAATGGTGAAATTTTTAGGAGCTATACCCATAAACCTTAAGAGTAACATGTGGGAGTTGGAAGACTTAATTAACAATCTAATAAACTGGAACAAATCACCCAAGAACGGAGATGGAGCATGGCATGCCAAGATCAGACTGATTGATCCAGATCAATCCCCACCACTAAGAAGCTCTCCAAGAGAGAAAGTCCAAGGGAGATCATCGACTTGGACCACTTCTACGACACTTGACGTGTGACTTTGAGTCTAGCTCATAAATAAAGAAAAATGCTTTTTTAGAGGCACACAATATTTACTTTCTCGCATATTAGGAGTGTCGTGTGTTTTAATTCTTTATTGTTTGTTTTATTATGTTTGAATGAATTTTGTAATCATGATTTGTTTGTTTTTAACTTTGTCTTATTTGCAATCAAATGTATTTTGCAACAAAATAAGTGTAAGGGAATATATCTGGTTTTTAAGAACCAAATTCAAACATTTAAAATAAATTATTTAGATTAATTCGCATCAGTTTCGAGTCATATGATTGTAATGATTAATTCCAGGTTTTTATGTAGTGCTTTCTTTAGATTTAACTAATAAAATTGCGTGCAGGAAATTTCTCAATAAAAACAAAGAAGAATTTTTCATAGACGTTGGAGACGGCATCGGGACTAACACCCGATGACGTCGCGTCTCCAGAAATGTAAAAATTTAATTTTTTTAGTATTTTTAAAAAATAAAATGTGCAATATTTAAAATTTGTAATTTTGTTGCAAACCTGCATAAACCTATGATTATATCATTATTCTCATCCTATCTTTACTGCTTTCATAGATTCAAACCCTAAATTCTCGTTGTATTTATATCTATCTTGCCGATTTTATGCTTGGTGTAATTGTCTTTGTCTTTGATTATAGGTTATATTTGATGAGAAGAAGCTTGGAAATTATTAGGAAGTTTCATTGGATGATTCTTGGAGGACAATTTAACCAGTTATCGCATGTTTCTTCTCTATTATTGAGCAAACCAGGGGAGTACTAGTTTCTTTTACTTGTTTTCTTATCCCTTTATTCGTTTTTACGGGTACTTCTATAGAACATTGGGGACAATGTTCAACATAAGTGTAGGGGGAATAAGCCATAGAAAATATTCCTTCATATATCATTTGCTTATTCCTTAAAATGATAGGTAATATATCGAAACATAGCATAAAAATATAATTTTGACCAAAATTTAATTTTTTTTATGACACATACCGATAAAAACCAAGTATTAATAACATCTCATGGATAGGAATGTGTATGACTAGCACAAAAACCCTCAAAATGCCACCCCAAAAATGTGAGGTCCGCCTTTAGATCTTTAGGAATTCGGGTATCCATTATTGATACCCAAGATAATTTGTACCTTTAGCTTTCTCGAGTTAAGGTTCGAATGCAGTCATATGTGTCTATTTCGTCGTTACGGATGTGTACGTATGGTCTTTGTCACCTTTTCTGGAGCATTGGTATCGGTACTAAATTATATGAATGTACCGGTAGTATAATAAATTCTAGAACTTGTTTTTGTGATGCACTCCGAGACCGCATAGTGAGTATTATGATTTTCTAGATAAGAGGCACTAAGATTAACTCATGTTTTAAACCTATAATTGTTATAATGGTCACACCGATCATATAACTATCCCACACCCTTGCCATGCACTCATTTTTAGTGTATGATACCCCTAGTTAAACCCTCCGAGCCTATCCTTTTTCATGATTCTCGTAATTTTCTAGTTAAGCCAGACTATTAATGAAGAGCATTGTCACCCTTAAACCAATCATTACACCTAAATCGCCTTAGCCTACCTTGTATATACTCGCTTTTAGTACATTATTGTTTTAACCCAAGTTAATTATTGAGTACACGGTTGGTAAGTCCTTATCCTTGTAAATACAGTTTTGGGATGATTGGGATTCATGCTAGTATTTATCTTATGAAGAATTGGAGAAGAAGTGATTTATTACCCCCGATAGAGCTCAATAAGCTCCATGTTATTTTGATCCACCTTAAATCGGGTCATTAGTTAGATTGTAAATAATCGATTATGTAAAAGTTCAAGTGTAGGGGTGTTTCCATAAACCCCCATGATGTATTATATGTTTAAGCAATGGCAAGGCAAAAGTGTACGGAAAAAAATATATATATAAAAAGAGTGAAAAAATGTACGGGCTGCCATCTGCTTATGTTTATGTTTATATTATAGTCAATAAAAGAAAAAGAAAGAGATTGGTACAGAGTTTTGTAGGGTTTCTATATTTTGTCCGAGTCCTTGGCTTAGCAACCAAACCAACGTGTATTCTTATAAATAATTAGCTAACCCTTCTACTCCAAATTCACCCAAAGTCACCACCCAAATGTATCCTATCTATTTTCGTTTCCATTAATGTTATCTTACACCTACACCACACAACCCTTTAAAAGACCTCTTAGATAGTAATGAATAATACTTACGCCTAAAGGTGGAGGTTTGATCCTTTACCAAGCCTATGGTAATTTATATGCTATGACAGGTAATGAGTGTTGATTTTCCGTTTCCCCATTATGTTATAATTTATTATACACCCAAGTGAAAGAGAGAATCCCAAACACTTATGTGAGATGTTAGTATATACTTTTCGTGCTTTGATTACGAGGTCTAGAAGGTTGTGTTGTAAAATACTTTTAAAGAGTAGGTTAAATGACCCTCATATTGCTTTTGTCTAGGTAGAAAAGTCGATTTGCTTGAGGACAAGAAAATCTCAAGTGTAGGGGTATTTTATGAGGTGTCATTTTATATACTATTTCAGGGTCATTTAACTCCCTAAATCATAAAAATATGCCCAGATTACGTGCTTACTTGTTCATTTTCAGGTTTTTAGCACTTGTATGGCTTTTGGAGGAAATACACATGACTTGGGCTCATTTGGAGAAGAAACGGACAAGATTACGGACCTACACCAAATCTCTTAAAGACTTATGCATACAGTGGATAGAGACGGCGTCGTAGGCATAAAGCGACGTCGTCGTGATCTATCTAGTGACGACGTTAGGAATTTAGCAACGGCATCAGGACGTGGCCGACTTAAAGAGGATCTAAAATCATCTACGTGGCGACGGCGTCAGGATTACAAAGCGACGCCGTCGCGTCGATATCTCTATAAATATAAAGCCGTTTTTAGGGTTTTAAGTGTGTAACTTTGAGATAACTTTGTAAAAACCTAGGGAGACGAATCCTAGTCATTTTAGGAGATTTATAGGTCATTTTTAGGGCCTTAAAACCCTATTGTACTACCTTGAATCCATGTTTTAATCAAGTAAGGTTATTTATCATTAATCATTCAATATGTCTATGTGTTGTTTGATTGATTTATCTTCTTGCTTTCTTTATAACATGCGAGGCTAAACACTCCTTTGTATTTATCTATGATTGCATGAAACTTAGGTTGTAGATCCGTTTGATGTTGCTTCTTGTTGATGAATGTGCACGTTAGGCTTTAGAAAACTAGCTTTTGTCTATATCGCTGTTGATATGTCTAGGGAAACGCGAGTAGTGTAGAAAGGATACCATCGGTAATAGTCTTCATACTACCTTACCCCTAATATGGTTGATCCTTCTTAAGTTATTTCACATGCATTTGATATACTCTTAGGGGCCTTGTAATAGTCTTCATACTACCTTACTTGTGCGTTTCCTTAACGGAATATTAAATAGACGACGGGTTTGTGTAATCCGTTCATGAGCTAGGAAATACTTACACAAATCATCACAAGTGTGACAAAGCAACGGATCTAGGAGAAGCAATATGAAGAGTAGTGCATGATTAGTCAAATACATTTGCTTATCATAAAGTTATCACTAGTAGTTTAGATATTAATTAATTTAGTAATTAGTTAAACAAACCAACCTCTCAAACTATATATTTACTTGCTTTCTTATAAATATAAAAACACAAAAATAATCATCTCTCAACCCCTAGAATTTGTTAGACAGTGATCAAGCCTTCCCAACCTATTCCCCTAGAGAACGATAACAACCCTCGAGTCTTACCTATACTACACTGCAACGATTAGGTACACTGCCTAAGGGATTGTAAAACTTCATGTGAAGTCTTCGCAACCCTCACATCAAAACTTTACGAAAAAATTCTAAAAATTTAAATATCATCATAAAACGTAAAAACGCGACTAATTCCGAAAGACTACGGTAAATTGCAACCCGGAACGTTTCCGGTACGAATTCTGAAATAAACGCAGGACAACTTCCCGGTTAAACGTTAATTTTACGTGAAACTTATAAAATTCAAAATATTGAATAGAAACGGCTATAATATCGGCCTGAAATTTACGGGGTGTCACAAGAACCTCCGAGGATTGACTGTGGTTGTCCGTGACCTAACCATGATTAATATGGATGCGCTGGTGAGACTGCGTATTTATAGGAGGTTAGGAGATGTTGATACTTGGGTGGCTATAGGGCCAGAGAGGCAGCAGTTTGGAGCTACGACTAGGGCCGCTCAGATTGACCCAGAAGGACTTGAGGTTGCGGCTGTGCATTAGGAGGATGCAACACCTCATATGCCTCCTGCAGTGAACCTGCTCCTAGGACAATGCCATAAAGGCTTCAGAGATTAGAGGAGGAGGTTCATGGATTACGTGAAAGCTTTGGAGAGCAGCGTCTAATGGTGGACGCGATGAGCAAATATTTTTCGAGGTTTACTACATGGGTGGTTGGTCGTTTAGGGCAGCTACTGGACGCGAGCGGTGTGACCTACCCGAGGTATGGTGACTCACACGTACCATACTAAAGACATGTCTGATAGAGGACCGACGGTGGAGCTGGTAGTAAGTTCAACAAATAGTTATCAGGAATGATGTAACTTACACGTTGCTCACAAAGTAGCAAATGGAAACAATGTCAAAAGCAAGAATGATGCAAAGATGGAGTGAAAGAGCTGAAGACAAATCTAACTTTAAGACTTTGCTGTAAACAAAAGTGCTTGTCGGGAGACAACCTAGAATGTATTTTAATTTTTTATCGAGTCTGTCTTCGCAGACTGTCGATACGGCGTATACAACCTTAATGGATACGGCGTATTGACTTTCAGGACGTTATGCAGTCTTTAATTTTCTGCACTTTTTAAACTTTATTGTCAGTTTAGTTTGTACGGCGTATTCATTAAATGAATACAACGTATTAGGCGACTGATCCGTATCCAGATACTTTTTACATGTCTCAATACAGCGTATCTTGGTTTACGAATACGGTGTATTGACTTCGTGTACTGTTTTAGGTCTTTATTTTGTTTTCTAACCAACCGAATACATTGAGATAGAATTTGCAATTGTTTTCTTATGCTTAATACAGGACCTTCTGAACGAAAAGACGAATTTGGTGGGATGCTTATTTACTAGAATTCATGTGTGTTGTAGTCATGCTGGTATTCAGACGCATTTACAACACACATTCTTGCTCATAAACGCAACATGGAGGATCATACCGAGCAAATCCCAAGGGAGTTTCTCGTTCTAATTTTTTTAATTTCCTTTTTTATGTTATAATTATATAACGAGGTCGTTGTATATCTCAAGTGGGGGAGGAGAATTAGAACACTTACTTGTCCATATTTTCACAATAAAATAATTAAATTATGCCTAAATTTAAAATTATTTTGAGCATACTTTTGTGAAATTATTAGTTGCATGACCCCGGAAACATAACCCTTGTTCGAAATTGTGAGAATTTAGCCTTATCCGTTTCCTAATTTTTACCTAAATTTCACAAAAATACGAGTGTGTCTGTGATGTTGTCAACTTTAGAACTTGGCTTGGTATATCTATTCGAGACCACAATAATAAGCACTATTTTTAATAGATGGAGTGACATTTTTAAATTGGTATATTTTTAGGATTACACCAAAAATCCTATACATGTTGTGATATTAAGTAACTACACTGGTTAGTTAATCCTCGTATAAATCCTTTTGTTTACTCTCATTTTTAAAGTAAGATACCCCTAGAAAAACCTAAGTCATTCCTTACACCAAATTTTGTTTTGTTACACCTTAGCCTACCCTATTAGATTATGTTCTTAATCGGTTGCTAGTTGCTTTTGTAACATCCGGTAATTTTCGGATTTTTAAATGACTATTATACCCTTTGACTTTTCGGGTCTGACTTGACTTTTTGACTTTTGACTTTGTACGGTCACATAA
>BQNB010037583.1:7913-49345 GCA_026074375.1 Tanacetum coccineum
TTTTCACCGTCAAGGTCAAGTGAGTCCACAAGTTTTAAGAAATCCTTGAGGTGTTGGTTTGGATCCTCGGTCCGAAGTCCATAGAATAAGCATCCGTTTGGTGTCAGATCAAAAAAGTACCACATTGTTCCCTATGGGGAGCTCAATGGTATTCCTATAGCCCTCATGGCTAGGTTTAGAGTAATCTCCAAGAGTACGGATAGGATTCGCATCTCCCATAGTGGTTGACGAGAATGGATTATGAAACAAATAACATAAAGAAAAGATAGACTACGAGAAAGCTAATATACGAAATTAAATTCTCACTTGAAAGGATTCAAGCGAGTAGAACTAAATCTAAACCTAACTATTCCCCATGCAGCGGAGCCAAAAACTTGATGTGAGGGTCGTAGAGACTTCTATAAGAAGTTTTACAACTTTCTAGGCAGTGTACCTAATCGTTGTAGTGTATATAGGCAAGACTCGGGGTTGTTATCTTTATCTAGAGGAATAGGTTAGGAAGGCTTGATTACGGTCTAACAGAAATCTAGAGGTTGAGAGAAGATTATTTTTGTGTTTTTATATTTTATGAAACCAAGTAAATCTATGGGTTAAGAGGTTGGTTTGTTTAACTAATTACTAAACTAATTATAATCTATACTAATGGTGATAACTTTATGATAAGTAAATGTATTTACCTAATCATGCCCTACTCCTCAGATTGCTTCTCCTAGATTTGTTGCTTTGTCACACTTGTGATGATCTGTGTAAGTATTTCCTAGGTCATGAACGGATTACACAAACCCGCCGTCTATTTAATATTCTGTTAAGGCAACGCACAAGTAAAGTAGTATGAAGACTATTACAAGCCCCTAAGAGTATATTAAATGAATGTGAAATAACTTAAGAGGGATCAACCATATAGTGGGTAAGGTAGTATAAAGATTGTTACCGATGGTATCCTTTCTACACTACTCGCGTTTTTCTAGACATATCAACAGTGATACAGAGAAAAGCGGGTTTTCTAAAGCCTAACGCGCACATTTATCAACAAGAAGCAACATGAAAAGGATCTACAACCTAAGTTTCATACAATCATAGATAAGTACAAAGAAGGGTCTAGCCTCACATGTTATAAATAAAGTAAGAAGATAAATTAATCAAACAACACATAGACATATTGAATGATTAAAGATAAATAACCTTACTTGATTAAAACATGGATTCAAGGTAGTACAATAGGGTTTTAAGCCCCTAAAAATGACCTATAAAGCTCCTAAAACGACTAGGGTTCGTCTCCCTAGGGTTATACAATGTTATCCCAAAGTTACACACTAAAACCCTAAAAATGGATTTATATTTATAGAGTTGTCGACGCGATGACGTCGCTTTGCAATCCTGACGCCGTCGCTACATAGACGATTCTAGATAATCTTTAAGTCGGCCACGTCCTGACGCCGATGCCTTATTCCTGACGTCATCACTATATTGATCACGACGGTGTCGCTTTATGCTTGCGACGCCGTCTCTAGCCACTGTTTGCAAAAGTCATCATGAGATTTGCTGTAGGTCAATAATATTGTCCATTTCTTCTCCAAATGTGCCCAAGTCACATGTATTTCCTCCAAAAGTCATCTAAGTGCTAAAAATCTAAAAACAAATGATTAAGCACGTAATATAGGAATATTTGCATGATTTAAGAGGTTAAATGACCCCAAAATAGTGTATAAAATGACACCTCATCAGTCGGCTACACTAACGTCCTCACAAAAGGTCTTGACGTCGTCTCTTGAACAATTTGGCATCATCACAAGCTATTGTGACGCCGTATCCATGAACTGTATGCCACATCTTGATCATCTTCGTGTAGATTTGCAATCTTGTCCTGTTTCTTCCTAAATTTAGTCCAAGTCACGTGTATTTCCTCCAAATGCCTTCCAAATGCTAAATTGAGAAAAAAGAAACGATTAAGCACGTAATCTGAGCATATTTGCATGATTTTGAGGGTTAAATGGCCCCCAAAAATGTATAAAATGACACCTCATCAATCTTAATTTCACAACTCATCAAACAAGAACTGTCATGAAATTAAGTTAAAAGTTGTTAAAAAGCTTAATGTTTTTTTAAAATTGATTCAACTTTGGGGTTGCTCAAAAATAAAATCTTGTAACGCTGACGAGGGTGTTTATGAACAAGCAAATAATGCTTTGAGATTTAAAAATTCTTTAAGGTATGAAGGCGAGTTTTATGTGCCATAAATGGCTTTTCGGCAAGTCGGCTACCAGCTGGAGTTCAACTCCCAACAGAAGCTATGACGGTTATGACATATAAAAATATTCTTCCAACAATGTCGTTAGGATAAATCAATCAACCACTGAATGATTATGTACTAATCGAGCACTCCTGCTTATATTCACAGTCAAAACGGTTGGCTTAATAATATGACAAAATAAGACATAAACGTGACTGAAATATAGGTCGACATAGTTTCTAATAGCGAAAGAATGAACGTCTCTGCATGTCATGCATACGTAGTCCATCTGCTGCTTGTCTCGAGCTCTAACCCGGAATCTATCGACGAGTCCTCCTTGAGGTCCTATGCAAGGTAGGGGTACGAAGAGTTGTTAGGGGTACATCGCGACTCACTTGCGGAATCATCAGTGTGCGAAGATGATATTTGGGACATATTGTGACCTTAAAGGTGTCGATAATAAGAACGTACTTAGGGACAATGTGACAACTGTAAAGACAGTAACCAAAATAAAAGGAAACTCATAACATAAATAAATCATTTAGATACAAGCATGATGTACTTAAAGATAAATAATGGACGTCTTAAAGTATGAAGTGTACAATGCACATAATTCCTAGTATGCTTTTCAGCCACCAAAGTGGAAAGTCGGTTTTTAAACTCGTTTAAAATAACGACTATTCTCAGCATTCCATGATACTCTCTAAATTAGACATAGTTGATCAAGTTATGTCTAATTAAGGTCTAATGATGCAACCGCTCAGACTTGTCGACTCGTTTCATGTTCAGTGTTTTTAGAAAAAGAAAATCATTTTGGTTATAGTTCGGGTATTTATTTTGAAAATCGGCGTTCTCTATAACCTTAGGCTCTAATTACCAATCTGTCACACCTCGTTAAAGCGGAAACGCGAGGCATGGAATATTTTTAAACATCATAAAAGATGATAGAATAAACACCATACATGATTAATATAAATGTAAAAATATCCAAATTACAACAATTCTAATAACAAGTTCAAAAATTACAAAATTTAACATAATTTGTTTACATCCGAACATGGATTTCCCAAAAGACATGAACTTTTCATGAACGGAGACATTTTAGCAAAGTTTCTGATGCAACTTGCTAAGTTTCCACTTTAGGAAGGTCTCCTGAAAAGCATGATAAAAAAGGTCAACCATTAAAAATAGTTTGTGAGTTCACAAGAATATGTACAAAAAATATAGTTTTTAAAAGATATAATTTCCAATAATAGTTTTCCAAATCAATATTAAGTTGCAAAAACAAGTCAAGAATCCAAAAATGACTCAAGTTTCCAAAGACAGTTCCCGTTACCTAAGGTAACATAACACTTTATAACAAATCTCCAAAGACAATCCTCGTTACCTATAGTAACATGACACAAATAAATATATGTATGCTATAGTGTTTATGTGAGGCACTACTTAAACGTATTTCGCTTGTTCGTTCCAAATATCCAAACGAATTCTAATTTTATAGTGTGGCACTAACACTTAGTACTATGCATTCTAGTGTAAGGAGTGAGGAGGGGCTAATCTCTTAATAGCGCTATCCATAAGTACTAACGTCTTAATCCCCATACCAATGGGAAAAAGTAAACTAAAAGTAGTGGTGGGTTCCAAGCATACAACAACATACATACTAAGTTCAAAGTTTAATGCGTTTTTAAAGTTCAATACGTTTCAAAGTTCAACAACTTTAAGTACGTTTCAAGTTCCAGTATACTCAAAGTTTAAATACATAAAAAGTATGAGCATAGAAATTTAAATTAGACACATCATGCTTTACACCCCAAAATTGTAAAAAAATGGCAAACGAGAGGGGCTGTGAGAAACTCACCTCTAAAGTTAGATCAAGTAAGACAATTCCTAGCAATTCACAACAAGTAAGCAACCCAAAAGAACTCGTAACCTTCTACCCGAGACCTAAGGTAAGAAAACTATACCTATATATATCCTATACGATATGCTCAGATGATATGAACATTTATTAGCTAGGCATTATGTTTACTTTTGTTTTTCCAAAGTTCACTTTTTAACATTTCACATACAATCATCAAATGTCCCGGTTTTCCTGTTACTTCAAGCTTATGCTTGACCAAGTAAAATTCCTTCTAGTCAAAATCCTTTATACACCTCATAGTATTATGTCTCTAGTGAGTCCAAACTTATTTGCAAAGTCTCCCCATGGTTTTAACTTATCCAATTAGTCTATACAGAATTTTAACCCAAATCTGGACACTTTTTGTATTTTAACAAGCTGAGCACTTTTTATTAGGAGTTTGACTTAGGGGCTCCTAGGAACGTCTTATTAACATTCTAAACTAGTCACAAAGCATATTTTTGCTATATATGTGATTCGATTAGTGATTTATGACTCATACAAGTTATGTGTCCAATACAGTCCAAAATAGTCCATTTGACTACATAATTTATTTTAATCCAAGAGGTGACTAAATGAACCTCTATTGTAAAATGGTCTTTGAGACTTTATAGTCAACACAATAAATTACGTTTGGATGGTGGTATGGTTCCATTTCATGCATGTATGCCCAAGTTATACTTATTTAAAGTTGAAATATTTTTTGCTCAAGACTACCCATTACACGACTTGTCACTAAAGACCAAAAATTTCCAAAAAGTATATGAATATACACAACTTTATGAGGTGGTTTGGGATTAAAAGAGCAAAGTATGAATATTTTATGAATGTTTCAAAACTGAAAGTCAAATTTGCCAAATAAGGCTAATTTCTGCACACAAATCTTGCATAATTATTTTGAGAATGTTAAGCACCTCCACTGATTTTGGAGCAAACCAAAAAGTTGTAGGTATATCTCTTATGTAAATTTAAAATAAGAGGCATCCATAACTCAAAACAATGAATAAGTTATGGTTGTTTTAGTGAGACATAACATTTTAATCAGCCTACTATTTCTAGATTGATCAACCTTGCATTCATGTTCTTGTTATATATATTCCAAAAACAACCATACCAAGTGTAGGTACCATTTTTAACATCATTTAGAGTCACAAAATGTCTTACATAAAATGTTTCATTTGGTTTAAAACTATATAAGGAAAGTGCAAGATAAGTATACAAAAACTATGGTTTGAAGCTTCTTGTGCAAGATCAACACAAGTTGTCTTGCACCAAGTTTTTTACCTTGATTCTTGATGGATGTACTCCTAAGCTTTTTTGATTAAAACCCTTAACACACAAGTACTTAGATGATCTCTTGATGCATGATTCTTAAACTATATTGAAAATTTAACAATGGTGGTGTTGTGTTCTTATGGTTGCCTTCCTAAATGAGATAGGGAGGAGGAGTATGTGTTTTCATGTAAGATCTATTGCATGTATGAAATGAATATGTTAATTAGTTGTGAGGTTTAAGTGCATATTATGTGTGTGACAAGTGTTAACTAAGTTAGTGATGTGTCAAGTGAGGTGGAGGGTATGTGTCACTCAAATGGAGAGGGTTAGTGGTGTGTATTAGTTGATTTTAATGGGTAAATCATACTCCAAAACTTTTTAAGTCTAGACTGTAAACGAATAAACGCGTAGGTGCAATTACTGAGTTATACTTAAAAGATGTTTATATGTAAACATAGACTAAGTTTTTTTTAAATGCAGTGACACTAACTATTTAGAATATCATGAGCATATTGTTGGTCTTTAAGACAGTTAACTAGGATCATTAGGTCGAATGTGTGTTTGTTTAACTAAGGTTCCTAAGAAAATAAGCGTTTAAAGCTAAAAATGACATGACCACATAAAAGTGACTTTACAAATAATTAAAAGAGTCAAAATATCGTATGTTTGCTTTCGGTTAGTAACCTCAAAATGGACAGAAGAAAAGAGTCTTGTTGCACACTAAGTCTAAGAGCACTTCTAAGGATGTTAATAAATCTCAAAGTAGTGTTTCTTTAGTTTCTAATAAGCATGACACATTGAATTTGAATGTTTCAGAATCAAAGCCAAATGTGGTTGAATACAAAAATTATAAACGTTGTGAATGATGGTTTGAATCTTGTATGTGTTTCATGTGGCAAAGATGTTTTTATGATTTCTCGTGATAAATGTGTTGCTTGTTATGCTTTATTTGTGAATTCTAGAGTAACAAGAGCCTTGTTTAGCTCCCTTGTAGCAGTGAAATCTAGTAAATTACGAGCTACTCCTATAGTTGCGAAATCTAAGTTTAGTGTTGCTACCCCCTCCCCAGTAATAAATAAGGTCTCTCGTGCATCATAACTAACTCTAGATTCTAAACAAAGTAGGACTCTTAGCACTTACATGAAAATCAAAATTGAAACGAGTAGGAAGTGGCAAACATGTTTTGAAAATCAACCAAGTTTCAATTGGTCACCTAAGAGGCCAACTGCACAAACACTACCAAGTGTTACTAAGAGAAGAGCTAGTGCTAAAACTCACTCTTGAACACTGGTTACCAAACAACAATGGGTTAGCTAAACTATCCACTCTTCCATCTGTATTTTCTTCATGTCGTGCAGGTGTTCCAGCTCATCCTTTGCATAGTTGATAGCGGGCGTTCAAAGCACATGACTAGAAATCTTAAACTGCTAAGAAATTTCGTAGAGAAATTCATAGGAACTGTCCTCTTCGGTAATGACCACTTCGCAGAAATCACTGGATATGGAGACTATGTTCAAGGCAATCTCACCATATGTCATGTATACTATGTTGAGGGCCTTGGACATAATCTTTTATCGATCGAACAATTTTACGATGGGGATCTTGAAGTAGCCTTTCTTTTAAACACTTTCCATGTTTGGAATTCGGAGGGTGAAGATCTACTTACCGGTTCTCATGATTCTAATCTCTACGCCATCTCCATTTCTGAAGTGGTAGCTTCTTCTCCAGTTTGCTTAATGTCTAAAGCTACGTCAACAAAATCATGGTTATGGTACCATCAACTTTCTTATTTGAATTTCGGTACCATTAATCATCTCACAAAACAAGATCTAGTTGATGGGCTTTGGAAGTTTAAGTATGATGTAACATAAATTGGTTCCTAGTACACATTCTAAACTAGAATTGATTCGTATGGTTTTGTGTGAGCCAATGAGGGTACAAAGTATTTATGGCAAAAGATATATTCCAGTTATTGTCGATGATTACTCCCGTTACATATAGGTGTATTTTCTTTGAACAAAAGATGAGGCTCCAGAGATGATCATTAAGTTTATTAATCAGATTCAACAAAATATGTTGGTTAAAATTTTAAGGTCCGGTTTGATAATGGCACTGAGTTCAAAAATGAGAAACTGAGGTCTCGTTATGAAAAGCTAGGCATCATGCCTCAAACTTCAATTGCTCGTACGCCTCAGCAAAACGATGTTGTTCAACAAAGAAATCGAACACTTGTCGAGGTTGCACGCACAATGCTTAGCTTTTGAAAATCTTTAGAATTCCTATGGGCTGAAGCTATTTATACTGCTTCCTTTACTCAAAATCTCTCTTTAGTACACATGCGGTACAACAAAACACCTTACGAGCTGATTAAGGGAAGAAAACCCAATGTTTAATACTTTCATATGTTCGGATCCTTGTGTTATCCAACAAATGATCGTAATGATCTTGGAAAGATGAAACCAAAGGCGGGCATCGGTATCTTTATTGGCTATTCTGAATCATCAAGAGGATTTCGAATCTACAACCGCAAAACAAGAAAGATTATGGAAACCATTCATGTGAAATTTAATAAGCTTACAACAATGACTTCTGAATGCAACAATTCAGGACCCGGTCTCAGCTACTCAAATTTTCAAGATTCATCAAAAGACTCGACTAAAATACCGTCAAAAGAATACTTGGATAATTTGTTTGGTCCTCTGTATAAAGAATACTATGAGACGAGAACTCTTAAAGTGTCAAACAATTCGGCTACAAATACTCTCAATAATGAAGACACTCCTTCATCATCTTCAATCATTGTTGAGGAACACAAAGCTCCATAAGTAGTATCTTCATCAGAAGAACCAAATGCTAATGAACCTACAACTCCAGTCTCGGATGATAACATTGATGAATCAGTTCAAGAAGACATTGCAGAACTTGACGAAAACACTTTCAAAAATCCATTATGCACTCTTGCGTTAGAAGAAGCTGAGTTATCCTCAACATACCCGGATTCGTCAAATATGCACGAGTTTTACCGACAACATTGCTTAACTGATAGATTAATGAAAAATCATCTAATTGAACAAGTGATTGGTGACCCTTCCAAGCTTGTAATGACAAGAAGTAGACTCCATACAGATGATGAGATGTGCATGTATGCTTTAATAGTGAGTACTATAGAAATCAAAAAACATCAAGCATGCTATGCTTGATCACAGCTGGATAAATCAATGCAAGATGAGCTTAATCACTTTAAAAGGTTGGATGTTTAGGAAATTGTTAAAAGACCCATTGGCAGAAATATCATCGGGGTAAAATGGATTTGGAAACACAAGACAGATGCTGAAAACATGGTTATTCAAAATAAGTCTCCTTTAGTTGCCACGGGTTATCGTCAAGAAGAGGGAATAGACTTTGAGGAATCGTTTGCTTCAGTTACACGACTAGAAGCTGTTAGAATGTTCGTGGCTTATGCGGCTCATAAAAACTTTACTATCTACTAGATGGATGTCAAGACTACATTCCTCAATGGACCACTTAAAGAATAAGTTTTTGTAAGTCCGGTTGACGGATTTGTAGATCTAGACTTTCCTAATCATGTTTATCGTCTTAAGAAAGCTCTAGACGGTCTAAAACAAGCCCTCGGAGCATGGTATGAAAACCTTTCCTCATTCTTGATTGAACACCATTTCCCAAAAGGTATTGTTGATCCGACTTTGTTCACAAGAAGACACGGGGATGAAATTTTACTTTTTATTTAGATGACATAATTTTTGGTTCAACAAATCTGGTTTTCTCAAACAGATTTGCAAAACTTATGAAAGGTAATTTTGAAATGTCAATAATGGGTGAGATGAAATTCTTTCTTGGACTTCAGATTCATCAATCACCTTGTAGAGTCTTCATAAGTCAATCACAATACACTTTGGAGATTCTTAAGAAACACGGTACGGATGGATGTGATTCCATTAGTACACTAATGGCTACTGCCAGAATCGACGCAGATTTACAAGGTACCCTAACTAATCAGACAAAATACCATAGTATGATCAGGGGACTTATGTATCTCACTACAAGTCAACCAGATATTACCTTTGCAACATTTGTATGTGCGCATTATCAGGCGCGTCCTACAGAGCAACACCTCAAAGAGGTCAAACGGATCTTTTGTTACCTAAGACAAACCTATAACATGAGTTTATGGTACTCGAAGGATTCCAAATTTGAGCTAATTGCATATTCAGATGCAGTTGCAAAAGCACATCTAGATGAATACATTTTCTGGGAGACAAGCTAGTCACTTGGTCGTCTAAAAAATATGATTGTACAGCAATGTCAACTGCGGAAGCTAAGTACATATCCTTGTCTGCATGCTATGCTTAAGTCATTTGGATGAGAACGCAACTGCTAGACTATGGATATCGTTACATGAAGATTTCAATGTACTATGATTCAAAGAGCACGATTGTCATATCTTGTAATCCAGTTCAACATTCAAATACTAAACATATCAACATCCGATATCATTTTATTAAGGAGCATATTGAACAAGGTACAATTGAACTTTACTTTGTCAGGATGGAATACCAACTTGCTGATCTATTTACTAAAGCCCTTCCTAAGAAAAGGTTTGAGTACTTAGTTCACAAGATTAGTATGAGATGTATGACTCCAATAGAGTTGGATCGTCTTGCAAAGGTATCTTCTTGAATGAAAGATCAAACATCAAAACATATGTACATACACTCAAAAACAAAAATACAAAATTAAAAAATAGAAAAACTCAAGAATATTTTTCTTTAAAAACAATGAAAACCATATATAAAACTAAAAAATGAGATGTATGACTCCAATAGAGTTGGATCGTCTTGCAAAGTTTCATGATGTTGTTTTTCACAAATGTTTCTTAAAAAGTTGTTAATGCATCGTAAAATATGTGTTTTGTAATCATTTCCATTCACAACAAAAGAAATAATTATTCAGAATCATCATCTTTGAAAAATCAAGTGTGTTTAGAACTACAAAAATAACTATCTCTCAAATAAATTTTATCCAAAAAAGAAGAAATTCTTAGATGGATATTTATTTAAGGGGGGGTTATAATTTTTTTCTTAATCACACAGGACTTATAACTATAAAAATATTTCAAAAGATTAACTGTGAAACATGATTTAACTCCAAGAGGGAGTGCTGTTATTAAGTTTGGACTTCAAAAGAAGAACGAAAGTTAAAGGACTAAAACTTCCAAATATGCAAAAAGGGTTTGAGACATATAAAAGGAATAGGATTTTTCTAAAATCCTCATAACTTTCAGATATCCTATTAAGCTTTCGTAAATCCTCTCGTGTTCTAAGCTTTGGTATCACTTGTAACTCGATCCAAATCGATTCACGGGACCTTATTTTCTTCAAACATAAGATTTTGTCACTCGGTCTAATTCCTTTTTCATTCATAATTTGCTTAATCACTGTTAAAAAGCAAATGCTTATTCTTTACAATTAAGTTAGGCAAAAATGTTAATTAGGGTGTATTATTGTGATCTTATTGCCTATTCATTGATAACAAACATGTTTTGATAATCAATTAAGGGGTTTCGTAGCCGGTTAGGGTTTCGTACATAAGAACATGCACTTTCGGAAATCAAAATTGGATTAGTATGTTGTTAAAATGAATGATATTTATTTCTTATGCCTCAAAATATGTACTATGTTTCAAGGGATTTTCATGTGTACAAAAGTAGTTTTTGAAGTTAAAGATTAACTTTTGGTTTTGTAAAACTCCTAATTGGGCTAAGTAATGGGTTTCAGAAATAATTATAGGGTCATTTAATTGGGTTTCGTAGAATCATACTTGGGCTTATAAATGGGTTTTGTATTTTCAAAAATGGGCTTAAGTTTAGGTTTCAAAAAAAGTTTAAATGGGCTTAAATGTTAAAAGTGGCTTAACTAAGAAAATATTTAAATATAGTTACGATTTCGTGTTTCTATATTGATAAATAAGTCCATGGTGAGGGTTGCATCCGGTTACGATCGTTTTCTAAACCAATAGAATGTGGTAGCGGCTTATTGACCTATCAAGTTATAAGTTGCATCCGATTTCGATCGTTTTCTAAAGGTTTAGAATGTGGTAGCAACTTACTAACCATTCATTTGTCAAATATAAGAATACGATTTTGTTAGCTAAATTTATCATTCAATGAGATCAATGATTAAAATGTGCTTCACATATTCAAAATCTAAGATGATTTGTGAAAAAATAGATGAAAGTCATGATTCAATTGTTTGTGATCGTTTTCAGATTCTCATGTTTCAAAGTTCAAATCACAAAGTTTTCAACAAGATTCATATCAAAATGCAAAGAATTTTCTAAATACATGATCAATATAGTTCATGACAAGTTCTTCTATATTAAATTGGGTAAATGGTCTAAGTTACATCCGGTTTTGACCGTTTTCTGAATGATAAAATGAGGTAGCAGCATATTAACAATTTTTATAAATGGTATAAGTTGTATCCGGTTTTGACCGTTTTCTAATGTTTAGAATTAGGTAGTGACTTGTGGTCTATATGTATATTTTTCATTCAAATGTCTTTGAAAACATTATCATTTTGGAAATTTCTCAAATTTGGTAGGAAAATGTATATTTTGTTGTCAAAGTGGTACTCTTTCACAAAAAGACTTCTAAGAATGTAAAGCTATAGTATTGGCTTTCTAATAACATCAAGTGTCATTTCAAAAATCAGAGTATGTCTTTGTTATTCTTGAAAGAGTATCATTGCAAAAACATTTTTTGGTGAGGTAACTCAATCAGAAAGAGAGATAAAATCCATACGTGAAAAAGCAAATCAGAGTATGCTCGAAAAGAATTGCTTGAGCATACAAAGTGAGATACAAGAATAATGTGAATAAAGCATATGGCATGTACCCAAAAAAGCAAGAAATGGTACACGATAAAGAAAATAATCAAAATATGTTCAAAAAGAATTGCCAGAACATAGAAAAATAGACAAAGTGAAAAGAGACAAAAATGTTATACAAATTATGTATTTCATATCTTTATCACATTTCACTAATCACTTCATTTAATCATACAGTTTTCAGAATGAAACAACCACAATCATCTACTGCATAATAAATCACACATGTTAATCAACTTGTACACTCTAGCCAATTTTAGACTGTTGGAAGGTGCAACAACATGGCGGTACATACAAACATTCCATGCCTAAAGGAGTGTAGGATTGTCGGGCAATGGTTTGTTGATCATGCTATTAGCTATTCTTTGACTGCTACCGCTGATGTTCTAGCCATGTACATTCAACAATTCTGGAAGATAGTCAAACAAGTTTCGAATACAAATAACACCATCCATTTCATGGTAGACAAATAAAAGATCACATATATTGTGGATATGTTCCGTGCTACTCTTAAGCTTCCAGTAGAAACTCCTAAACAAGCATTCATTCTACCAGCCAATTTTGATTACATCAAACCTTTTCTTAGGATTCTTGGCTATCAAGGATCTCTTGAGAAAGTGAGTGCGTTCTTCACCAAGCACCTTGCACAACCATGGCAGACTATGTTTAAAGTATTCAACAGATGTCTCACATCTTGGTTGACTGGCCATGACCAAACAAAGATTAATGTCTTGCAAATCTTTCATGCGGTAATCAACTATGTCCAAGTTGATTATGCAAGTATTCTATGGCGGGACTTCTTAAATTGTGTCCAATAGGAGAAAAATGTTATTTAGTATCCTCACTTCACCAACTCATCATTGCTTATCTAATGGAGAAGTGTTAGCCTTAATTTTTATTAAAGTGATGGACATTTATTATTCTCGAACCTTATATAGTCTAGTTTATGTAAATAGGAATTATCAAAGCTAATTGGGCCTAAGTTACGGGATTAAAGCCCACTAGTTGTTTATGTTTCGGCCCATGGAAGCCCAATAAGAGGCCCATGGTGCAAATCGGCCTACTATTACAATATAAACCCTCCAAAGCATGTTTTGGAGGGTGTTGGTTCTCATTTCTTACTAGTAGAATCTTCTATCTCTTTCTATCTCTCTCTCTCTACAACTCTTTCTGTCTCTAGATTTCTTTTAGTTTCATCTTTTTGTGTGAATGATATTAGTCTTACAAGTGGTATCAAGAGCCAAGGGATGATTACGTGTTGATTGTGTGCGTTTTACTTGAAAAAATCTAGCAAAAAGTGTGTTTTAAGCTTTTATTCCAAAAAAGTGGCCTAAATTTTGATGTTAAAATTGTTAAAGTTATGGTTTTTATGTTAGATATAGCTTTTATACTTAGTTTTGCAAAAAAAATCAGGTAAAAACGTTAAAAATTATGGTTTTTAGGTGTTTTTTGGTATTTGGTCTCGTGTGTATTTTTTCATCATCCAGCGATTTGACAGACTTGTCCAACGATTTGACAGACTTGTCTAGTGATTTGATAGACTTGTCCAGTGATTTGACAAACTTGTTCAGCGAGTTGACCTTACTATTCCAGCGATTTGAGCTAACTTTTCCAGCAAGTTGAGGTATATTGTTTAGCGATTTAAGTCACCCACTCCAGCGATTTGACACACTTATTCCTGCGATTTAAGTTAACATTTCCATCGATTTGAGTCATACTTCCAGCGATTTGAGTCTACACTTCAAGCGATTTGAGTTAAGATTTCCAGTGATTTGAGTCATATTTTCCAGCGACTTGAGTCGTCTTTTTAGGCAATTTGAGCTAAAATAACATGCGATTTGAAACAGATTGTAACACCCCCAAAAATGCGTGTCACAACGAAATGTATGTCCGGGGGCGTTACTTCATAATACACAGCGCTAGATACAAGAGAACGACCCCTAAATGTGTCGTTTGAAAAGTAATCTCGTTGATTTCCTTGAAATTGATATAATGTTTGTCCCATAATTGCATCACAATGAAAAGCTTGAAATTAACACAACGAGATTTGATCACTTGTATGTATGTAGAAATCCATGAATGAAATCTTGTCAGTTTAGACTCCAATGCACATCAAATAATCCAAGCATCTAATTCACCTGAGAAAAACATGCTTAAAAAGTGTCAACATTAAAGTTGGTGAGTTCATAGATTTGTTTAAGTATAAATGTTGAACCAAAGTTCTGTCAAGTGTGTATGACCATTTAAAATCCTTAAATGTCCTTCCAAAATGTATGTATGATTTTTAGAAATCAAATAGTTGTAAAGTATGCATGACCATTTCAATGTCACCAAAAGTACCAATCTTATCCCAAAGATTTATAAAGAATGCATGACCAATTTAATGTCACCAAAATGTTTCAAGTATGTATTGCCACTTTATTCAAGGCACAGTAAATATCCATGTGAGTATAAAACAATGATTACAATTACTCTAAGTTCATGAAACCGATGCACTAATATAACAGTAAGAGTTCATATGTAAGTATTGTGGGCCCTGTAGGCCCAACCAATCGTAATCCGACATGTTATAACGTTCGTTTGCCCAGTGATAGCTAATCACCCGAACGGGGATTGTCAATCCCGAATAGATCTATTTTATAACATTCGCGTGGACAACATGCTATAACGTTCGTTTGCCCAGTGATAGCTAATCACCCGAACGGGGATCACACCCGAATAGATCTATTTCATAACATTCGCGCTCACCCTCCAAGTGATTTACAGTTCATGAAGCTGTGACGTAGACTTATATATATACCCATCACAGGTGTCCCCTCCAAGAACACCCGGGCCTTTATTTAAAGAATATGTACTCCCGTTACCGGTGTCCCCTCCAAGAACACCCGGGCAGTACTGTATTGTTATCAGTTCAATCCGCTTAAGCTAATCCGTAATCATTTCAAAAGTAAAGTATGCATTCGTGACCAAAAATGAAGTCAAGTAATGTATCCCATAGCGAGCTATGTAAATGAGTATGTAAACCAATTTGTAAACAATCATGTAAATGCATTTGTAAACAAGCATGTTCTCACCCCAAAAATATATATAAAACATGTAAAACGTGGGGCTATGAAACTCACATTGATGTTGTAGAACGATTGACAGGTAGGCATCTAATATGCACAACACGAACGGAAGGCGAAGCGGCTTGATCAAGAAGTTGCAACTAATCTTAACGGCTAAGTCTCACTAGCCTAGGATAATGTATTTGAATTTCCCAATGAATGGTTACATCAACGCGACACGTTGATAAAGATTTAGATTTCCAAGTTGTAATAGTTTGGTGGTTGGTTAAATAAATAAATTGAAAAGTGAACGCAAAGTATGTAATATATTCTGTATATATTACATATGATAAATAAACCCTTATATAACTCATACCGTGAATTATATAACAAAGACAAACAATCCAAAGATTAATGTGACTTATATAATGCTTTGCAGGTATTAGATAATAAGTGTAAATAAATGATTAAACCAATTAGTTTGACCCGTTTCCGAAATCACCACTTAATTAAATAAGAAGTTCTTGCATAGGCGTAAACGTACGTTTTAAGGTTACCACTTATGTTTAAACGATGTTTGTAAAGTTTTTACAACAATTGTTATGTTATCTTCTAGCTGACAATTATAAAATATAAAATAATATTTTATAAATTTATATTTTGTTTCCTCGACGAGTCGTGTCTAGAATAGTTATCTCATTGTAAAAGTATAGTTTTCGTTCGTTTATTCGGTTATTGTATAATACAAATTATTATATCTTTAAAATATAACTTAGTCACTTTTATCGGTTTCTAAAATAATAGAGGCTTTAGTAAAACATTACTAAATATAAAAAGTTATATAAATTTCGTCATGACCTTCCCGGTTATATAACGTTTCCCCATATTTATAAAACCTAATGTTTTCTTTTCCACTTTTCAACAAACCGCGCGTTGCAAAATATCTACGTGTTTTAAATATATATTTATATATATTTATAACTAAACAAATTAATAAATACCATATTTATTTAACCATTAACCACCATTTTAGTTCCGATTTATAATTTATAAAGTCTCGTGTTATATTTATTAGTCAAGTGTATAAACCAAACGAACCCTTGTTGTTTCGCTAAACCAAACGCATCCTTTGTTGTCTTCTCTAAACCCAAACGCACCCCGTGGTGCTTATTTCAAACCCAAACACACTCCTTGTGTGTTTCTGTTATCCCAAACGCACCCTATACGTCAAACTGTCCAACCAAACGCACCTTTAGTGCTTGGCTGCCAAACCAAACGCACCTTTGGTGCTTGTCTTTAATACCAAACGCACCCTTATTGCATTTACACAGCCAAACGCACCCCGTGGTGTTTTTCTACTAAACCAAACGCACCCTAATTGTTTCTATATCCACCAAACGCACCCTAATCTGTTTTATACAAAACCAAACGCACCCTATTCTGATGTAAACATAACAAACGCACCCTATGTCGTGTTTCATGCTAAACCAACGCACCCTACGTGGTGTTTAAACCAAAACCAAACACTCCCTAATCTGTCAAACCGCAACACAAACACCCCTAATCTGTTTCTAACCCAACCGCACCCTTTGTGGTGATAACAACCCAAACCAAAAGCATCCCTTGGTGGTGGTGACTGCCAAACGCACCCTTGTGGTGGTGGCAGTCAACCAAACGCACCCGTGTTGGCTGCGAACAACACCAACGCACCCTTGTTGGCTATGAACCCAAAACCAACGCACCCTTTGGTGTGTTACCACAAACCCGATGCACCCTTGCTGTTGCTAAACCCAACCCGAACACACCCTTGGTGCGGTAATGAAAACCAAACGCACCCACATGTGTTTACACAGCCAACCCGACGCACCCATATGGGTGGTCGTACGGTGGTGGTGGCGTGGTAGAGGTGATGGTGACGACGACGTGATGATGATGTGGTGGTGCGTGGTGATGTTATGATGATGATGATGAGATGATGATGGTTGATAAATGCTTAATTGTATATATTAAATACCCGAGATTTTGCCAATAAAAGCCAAGAAAACATGCCAAAAGATAGAAATATGTGTGCTTTTGTGTCTTAACATGCAGGAAAGGATAATAAAGTCAAAAAGAGCAAAAACAAGCCAAAACCGACCAGAAACAGACAAAAACTGCCAAATATATGTTTGTTTTGCATTTGTATTGTGCAGGAAGTGGATATCATCAAAAAGACAGAAAACCAAGCCAAAATGACAAAACTGAGCATGGAATGGAAAAGACTGTGCAAAATCAAGGCCAAAGTCCAAAAATGACAAAGTCAGAGTCAATACTGAAGAATCAGCAGTCAAACCGGAGCCGGAACTGAAGAATACTATTGAATGCAATCTTTACCCATCTGATGGGCCGGGAAAGCCCAATAGTATATTTATGAAGACTGTGAAGACCAAATGGGCCCTCAATCAATTACAACAGCCCATTTGTGTGCAATTGACAAAGACTGTGAAGACTTTGAAGGCCCAATCCTAGCCCAGTTACAGCCAATCTCAGCCATTGTACACACAAAACCCACTCCATAACCTTATTGGGCTTGAAAAAGCCCAATAACCAAACCTGTACCTTATTGGGCCTTAAAAAGCCCAATAACATAAGCCTAAACCTTATTGGGCCCAGACACACTCAATTGGGCCCAATACAAGCCCAAAAGCCCAACACAAAACCCAAGCCCAACAAAAGCCCACAATTCTTTTTATAAAACTTTAGGGGCTAAAATTGCCAATTTTGAAAGTTATTTTATAAAAGAAAAATGGTTTAAACAAACACAAGGGCTGGTTTTGCAATTTACCAAAAACCCTTTTACCCTTTTAGTTATAAAACGCAGGGACCATTTTTGCAATTTCCCAAAACCTTCTTTATTTCTTTTAGTTATAAACCACAGGGACCATACCTGCCACTTTCTAAACCTATTTATAACTGAAAAAGCTTAAAAAAGAAATGAAAAGAGAGAGAGAGTTGAGGGACCATTAGTGCATCTTTTCCAAAGATATCTTTTAAACCTGCGTACCATCCCTGTCCTCAACCCCTTTCCCGCCAATCCTCAAACCACCCTCTCCCACTGTTTTCACTTCCATACCACCTCCCTAGTACACTCACAGCTCACCCATACCCATTTCCCACAACCCATTGCCCCTATAACCTCTCCCCTGGCACAATCACACAACCCGAGACTCCTGAATGGTGGAGATGAATTAAACAAGGAATAATGGAATGCTAGGATTGCTAGTGAGGCTTTCCTAATCTCATCAACCAGCCTCATCCCAAGACCAAAGAAAGTGCTGAGAGCTCTAAAAAAAAAGAAGGCCAACCAATCCGAGCAACACACACCAAATTACATCCTGTTTTTTCTTTTCTTAGTGTAAAATAAATTAAGTTTGCTTTAAGATTAATCATACTCAGTTGTTTTAGTTTTAAAAAACTTTATTTTGTAATTTTCATTTTCAAGCAATTTAAGCTTTCACTTTAAGCACTTAAGCTTTTAAGCTCTTGTAATCATTTCCTTTGAACTTGTACTACTTCAATTCAGCAATACAATTCGTTTTACACATTTATTAAGCTTTTGTTTTTAGTTGAAAGTGAATATAATCAAATAAAGCTCTAAATAAGCTCATTTGAAGCTTATTGTGTTTAATAACTCAATTTAAATAAATTTTGTAGTTAAAGCTGTCATAGAATCATGTAACTCTATTACACCTAAACATGATCACTTGAGGTGGATTAAGTTCGTATTCAAGCATCAAAGGAGAAATAAGCTCTATCTAGCTTATTGAGCTAAGAGCTTGGGCTTAGAGGCTTTGGAAGCCATTTAGGTTCAAAATTTGAGCCACTCACTCTACTAGAGTGGCTCTTGTGCTGAGACTCCAAATTTTCAGGTTACTTTCTCTAAATTTCATTTTATAGCATTTAAAGCTTATTACATTTTGCTTATTACTTTGAATCTTCATTTTAAATACTGTTCATTTAGTTTACTTAGCATAAATTTGTATTGGCTTTAGTCTATTTTAGTTTTAAAACTAGTAAAATTTCACTGTCACTTTTTCTGTCATAGTAGTAGTAATATGTTCATAGAGTAACTAGCTTATTTTTCAAATAAGTTTAGCTTTTTTAGTGATAAAATAAGCTTAAACAACCTCGATATAGTAGTAAGAGGATAAAATGATTTAGCTTGATCTCGCTTTTACAATAGCTTTTAAAGTGCCATAAAGTGTGACAAGTTTTTAGATTAAGGAGGTTTGGGATTTAGTGAGATTGACTTGTTAAGTCAATTTTTAAACCATGTCATAGCACATCATTTAGCTGATTTTAGTCATATAACAAGTTTTTAAACAGTTCTTAAAAGTTAGAGTTTAGAATTTTAAAGTTTGAGAGTTAAAATCCATTGCCAGCACCAGGGCACATTTTCAGAATGTGTAAGTCTTAGATTTTAAGATTTTAAAAGCATCTTAGAGTTCAAGGTTGTTGAGTGTTCACTTAGGGAATCCATTTTAGTTTAGAAAGTGAGCTTAAAAATCCTAGCCTACATCTTTGTTACTTGCACATTGCACCAGCAACACCAATTGCACCAGCAAGTGCATCTCATTTTAGCATAATATTTGCCATTTTTCACTTTGAATCTTCTCATTTCCTTTTAGAGTTTTACAAATCCTTTTAGCTAGGTTGATTTTAGATAATTAGGTTAGCTTATTTCCAATATATCAGCACTTAAGGTCCAAAAATAAGCTGTTAAGCTTAGTTGAAAAAAGCTCTAAAAACTGTTTCAATAGACTTAGCATTTTTCCATCTTAGTTTTCTTTCTAAAATTGTTAACAACAGGTTAATATTAGTTTAGAATCTTCTAGTATACATCTTAGGCATTAATAAGCATCTTTTAGTTTTAGCTTTCATCAAGTTTTAAGCTCAAAATAAGCAAAAATCCAAAAATTCAGTCAAATAGTTACTTTCTGTGAACAGCCTTTAGATGCTTATTTTGTAGCTTATTCTTTGGTTAAAAGTTGAAAGAGCTTTTATTAAAGTTGTTAGGATTAAGCTGTTAAGCAACTTTGTAGTTTTAAGTTTTGTCTGAAAATCACTTTTTAAATAAGCTAAATAAGCTGAAATCGTAGGGTCTGTTCTGTCATTATCTAATAGTTTAAGGTTAACTGTTTTAGCTATAGTGTAAATTTTCCCAAGTTAGCCCGCCTACCCTATACTTTCATTTCTTGCACTTTCTACCCTGTCTTTTCTAGAATAATAAATAGAATTTAATTTTTAGTAATTAGTTTTTATAAAATTAGGGTTTTTAGTTTAATTGATAAAATTAGGGTTCAATTAGGTTTTAAAAATTGGGGCTTTTTGTTCCATAAATAATTTCTGCACCTTTGTAGTTTATAAAAACTATTTTTTCATTTCTTTTTTTTCCATTAAATTTTGTATTTTCTAGCAATTAAAGTAGATTTTAGTTATTACTTTTTCTTATAAAAATCATAAAAAATGGAAAAATATGAAAAATTAAAGTCTTTTGCACTAATTTACATTTAAATCTAGTATTTTTTGAAAAATATAAAGTAAAATTTTAGTGTTAATTTTTAGAAACAAAGGTTTATTTTTGTTAATTAATTAAATCTTTAGAAAAATCATAAAAAAATCTAAAATTAATAAAAAATATTTTATCTTTTTTTATAAAATTTTCCTTTTGTTCATTTATGTCTATAAAAAAATAAAAATTAGTAAAAGTTTAATTTTTTATAATTCATTCTTAGACCCGTTTTGTCGAGTGCGTTTTACCGTTTCTTTTCGTTTTACATTCAAACGACCTCCGTTTTAGATCTAGTTATCTTTTATTTTTCAAATAATTAATTAGAATTAATTTGTGATTTTTAATTTATTTAGCAGTTATTTCTTAATTTTTAGTATTAAGGTTTTCCCGATACCTAATCTGTTCCCCGTATTTTAGTATAGATTTAATTTTAGGATTTCCCTATAACTAATTTTGTTTCCCGTAGTTTTTAAGATCCCCATTTCCTATATCTATTTCCCGAAGATAAATTAGGTATTTCATTTAATATAATTTAGTTATATTTATATCAGTTTTCCATCAAATATTTCTCCATCATTCAATTTCTCATCCAAACCAGGATACTTCAATTGCAGCTCGTTGGGACCTACGACCCGGGAATATCCTCTTCCGGAATAATTTTATCATTGATTCTATCTTGTGTATTTTATCCTTAGTGAAATCCCCTGACTTTTCCTTGGTCAAGGCATATCGGTTAGGATCTGTATTAGGGTTGCTATATAAGTGTATACTATCACACGAATCAGTGGTGCGTGGTACCGACTGTGGTGAGGATGAATGAGGTAGTGACAAGATGATGATGGTGATGATATTGATGGCGGTGGTGGGCTGTCGTGGGATAGCAGCCAAAGAGAGGGGGAGCCGTAGCGGCGGCTGGGTGGTGGTGGAGGGGTGGAGGCGCGAGTAGGGGCGAGTGGCATAGGGGATCCGGTAGATTGGGTGATGAGAACTATTTTTGGTTTTGGTCGGAAATCTCGCCGGAAAACTTTTCCGGCGGTGGCGACGGTGGTGGTGATGGTGGTGGCCGGCGGCTGGCCGGATATGTGAGAGAGGGAGAGGATGAAGATGATGTGTGTGTTTTAAACATTTTTGTAATGAAAATAATTTATATAAATTATATATATATATATATGATTATGACAAGTCCCAACTAGTTTAGGGTAGATTTTGTAACTTTTTAGTATAATTTTGATAACTATCGGTTCGGGACTCGTTTGAGCGACTTAACGGATGTTTTAAAATACGAAACTTGCGTCATTGCGTTTCAAATCATTTTTCTGATATAAATGGGTATTCACTCGACTAATTTTCATAAATGTGTGATACAATTTATTTAAAACGTTTATTATCTATTTGTATATTTCCGATAAACTTTGTCCGTAAATTAATCATTTACTCGAATATTTGCGTCTTCAACAACGTTACTGAATAAAATGAAACGTTTTCGAATAAAATGATGACTAATTTATTAAATATTTTTATTTAATAAAAAGTGTTAATTAAATATAATTTAATTATTTTCTCGTTTCTAAATCTTGCGTGGGCATTTCAGTCACCTTCTGACTATTTTCGGGTCTCGGTCAAAACTAAAAAGTTGGTAGGAATGTCGTTTTACATCAAATTGCTTAAGAGTCCGAATAATGAAAACGTGATTTAGCTGCTCGTTTGTGATAAATCAACTTAGGAATAACATATATCTCTTTTAAATATGTTCCGAAAAATTACCGGTTACGCGGTAATCGCTTTTATGTGACAATAAAAGACCAAAAGTCAAAAAGTCAAGTCAGACCCTAAAAGTCAAAGGGTAAAATCGTCATTCAAAATTTCGAAAATTCTCGGATGTTACACAGATTATCAAGCGATTTGACTCAGTAAATCCCGCGGTTTGGTAACATCTTATCAAGAAATTTGACTCTTATTCATCAAGCGATTTGACTGATTTTTAGGCGATTTGACTGACTAATCAGGCGATTTGCTCAGATTTTTTTGTGAACTCAAAACTAATATCAAACACTTAAATTGCAACAAAAAATACAACTAAAAAACATTTAAAACAACATCATAATTACACAACTCTCAATAATCATTAAAACGATCCTATAATATCATTTCACATGAAACTTTTGCAATGTCAACTCAACAAGACATCTATGCTGCTGGTTTTAAAAACCGTCCTCCTATGTTCAACAAGGACAAATACTTTCCATGGTCTAGTCGTCTTCTTTGTTATGCAAAGAGTAAACCAAACGGAAATGTTAATACAAATAATCGTGTAAAAATGATATTTATATTTAATGATCTTCGAGTTTTGATAATAACAAATATAATGTCATACTACGTAAAAGTTTACGTAAACAAGTTATTTAGTCGTAAGTTTACTTGATGATGACAAATCACTTAAGGTATGAATATGGCATTATAAAGCGCAGTTAATGATCAAAGAAAAATATCAGAACTTGCATTCAAACTTAATCATTTGTGTAAACCATTTCTAAGCAAATGATTTTAAGTAAACACATGATTAATTATAAGCTAGTTATATTAATCAATAAGACAAAATAGGATTAAACATAAATGGAAACAATCTTTCCATATCTTTCCAAATATTCTTAAATCTAGAAAATCTTTCTTTATTTATGTTAAATAATATTTTCTTCTAGAAAATCTAACTAATCTGATTTTAAATTACAAAAGAATATTTTGTTAAGATTTGGGGTTAATCACTAAACAATAAAATAACGGCTAGCTGCACCCTACGGATCCACCTAAACCAAAGACGGATACGGGGTAAGGGAGATCCGTGGATCCATGCGCGGTAACAGCTGGACCAGATTTGAAGTTAAAATGTTGCCTATAAATAGCAACCTCATGTCTTCATTTTAGACAACCCTTTTCAATATTTTTCTCTCTTCCATATTTATTTTTTATACATTCTTTGATCATTATACTTGTTATATAATCCATTACAAGTGATCCAATTATTCTACTCTTTAGTGAAGAACATAAACGAAGACGTAAAGCTTCAAGTGTTATTAGTTTAGTCGAGTCATCACATTTGTGATATTTATCTATCATCAATCTCTATGTTGTGATTATCATATGTGTATGATAGGTTAAAATTTTAGGCATTAAAATACGTAGTGTGTTAGATTGGTTCTATCTCGAAGTAGAACTCGATATTTAACTTAGTACCGGAAAAAGTGTAAGTGGCGTGTACGATTATCTCCGCCTAAAGAGAGCTTGTTGACATAATGAAGAAAACTCTCAAGTTGGGTACTTAGGGAGTGGAGTAGGGCGAAGAGGAGCTTCGTAGCCGAACCACTATAAATCATTGTGTCATCGGTTTGATCTTTCCAATCTTTACTTATTTATATTCCACATTCACATATTCATGTATTACATCACTATCATATACACTTGTGTATATCTATTTGATAACATCAAATATTGGATACTTTTTAGTGTCAATTTTCCCATGAAATTACTTGCAATTGTCTTATAAATACTTGAATTCAATACATTTACGGTTATTCAGTTGTTTTCAAGTAAAATGCAAGTATGTGACAAGAAACACGAGAAATGGACGATAAAATGAAGATAATATGAGTTCTTACGAGACATTACGGTGTAACCCCTACGATAGTGTTACGCCATAACCTATTCAAGGCAAGACACGCCATTTAGGTACATTATGGCGTAACCACACGCAAGATTTACTCCGTTACTTTATTATTATGAAAGGCTGAGTCATCCGAGTCAGCATTACAGCGTAACATGGACATTTGATTACGCCGTAACATCTTTTAAGCCTGCAATATGGAAAGTATACGTCAGCAGTTTACAGCGTAAACCCCTAAAAGGTTACGCCGTAAAATATTCAAAAACTATAACTAGTGGCCTCATTCAGACACTTTGCAATCAACCATTCCACCACAGCTCTAAGAAGCAACCAAGGCTTCTATACCTCGAAGAATTCCACCAGAAGTCCAAGGGAGATCACACTTATCTTACTTTTGTATTTAATCGTTCATAAACTGCATCTGTAAGAATTATGAGTTTTCAATCTAAGATTACCTTTATTAATTCTTACTGTGTTGTTACTATGAGTTGCTAAGCACTTCAAGTGCTGACGTAGTCTTGAATTTACTATCGTTATAATGTTTGTTTCCTGTTAGATTATGGATTTGTTGGATATCCTTTGACTATCGTGTACCCCTGGGTTTTGGTAGTATTGCGGGTGGTTTAGATAATGTTAATCCTGTTATTAGATTACCAATTTAACATGGGATTAGCAGGGGTACTAGGGTAGGTTTTGAACCCTATCCCTAGTGTAGGAACTAACCAAGTTACCGCCTCTATAACTTAATATACTTAAAAAGCACATAAACTCTTTCAGAGAGGGTTAATAATCTGTATAGGTTATTAGACTAGTTCTTGGGATAGTTGGGATTAATCACTATGACCTGGTTACCCTACTGTTGATAGAAATAATGCCTAAAAATGTTATTAATATTTTTCCACCTCTCCACGTTTTGATAATCACAAAATATAAAAATGATTAATGAAAAATTATTCGTAAACAAGTAATTAGTAGTAAATTTTCATTTCGAAAATTTAATCACTTAAAGGTATAAATAAATAAATGCTTACTGCATTTTATGATCAAAGGAATTTTTATTCAACCTCACATTTTTTTATAAAAATGTCACAAACATTTTTATAAGTTTTACAAAACATTTTTAGATTTAAAAGAAATGTTTTATTCAAAATAAATATTTTGAATTCAAATTTTCTACCGAAAAAACGGCTAAAAATGTTCCAGAAAACACCTCCCCTAAAAAAGACAAAAAAGAGAGCATCCTGGCTTGGTCGGCCCCTTTAAATACACGGGCGGTCCACTTAATTTTGTTGATCCCACTTGGATAGATCTTGAATTCCTTAGCTTGTGTAAGGTTTAGATATGCAAGATAAATCCTACACAACTATGGTAGAAACTTTGTAAAATATATCAAAGATTATGCGGAATCTAATCTTTGATCAATAAGAAGAATATGCAATAGAATATTAATTCTAATGAACACACAGATTAACAAACAAAGCTTCAATATATTAATACGAATACTCTAACTAGTATTAGGGTTACAAAACCTTGAAGCTATAATGATATCAAAACAAAAAATTTCTAGATATCAAACTCTATGCCCTAGGACCTCCTTTTATACACCAAGGAGTCCTAGTCGATTTACAATATATTCCTAAAACTTATAATATTCTATATGATCTATTCTATAAATAACTAATACTTATCACGTAAGTAATCTTGATCTTCAGTCAATCTTTATCCTTTCTTCTGTCTTTATCCATTTTCTGACAGTAGAAACTCTTTCAGCAGTCTTAATCTTTGAGTAGTTGTAACTTTGTACCAGCATCATTAACTCTAAACACCAGTAGTAGTAACTTATACACCAGTAGCATTAACTTAGAAGCAGTAACTTCAAGAAAGCTTTTAATCCTAACAATCCTCCCCTAAACTTGATATTCTTTTCCAAAATCATCAAGTTTCATTCAAAGCTTCATAATCACCAGGAGGATGCTTTTAAACACTTCATTTATTCTTAAGCTGTTTTGTGAGAAGTTTAAGAAGTTGATAACACATTTCTTTCCAATGATCAGCTTACAGCTTCCTATTTAGCATGTCTATGATTGTAGGTGCTGTAAGAGGATATCTCTTTTCTACCAACATATGAATGTGCATATTTTTCTTCCTCAATGAATGTACTCTACATGAATCATATAGCTTCTAATCCAATACTCTGTAGTCTGATTGATTTTTCCATACATTATCCTCTACATGGGGTTCAAACATATTCTTCAAATCTCCATATGAAACTAAATCCAAGTCCTCTACTGGTCTTGTTGATCCATACTTAGCTTTTACCAACTTGTACAAGGTTTCCAAGTCTTTTATGTCAAAACTTTTAAGCATATGACTGAACACTAAGTACATCTTTGAACTTCCATCAGCCCTGATTATCTGGTAATAGCTTTTCTTCCCCTCTTTATGAATTTTCCAGCAAACAATGCTTGGAGACTTCATAGATAAAGGTGTAGCATCAATAGTTACATCATCTCCATTATCTAGAACTATTTCCAAACATTTTTTAAGCTCTTCAAGCTCTTTGTCTTCTTCCAACTTTTACTTTTAGAGATTTCTTGTTCCAGCTCTTCTCCTGCTCTCTTAGAACTTCCTTCTGCTCTTGTCTCACTGCCTTATGCTCTTACCTCACTACCTTCCACCAATTCTGTATCCATATCTACAAATGTGTTTACCCTCTTCATAGCTTTGTCAAATAACTTCTGAATATCATTAAAGCTTTTGTTCTTCAATTGATTGTGCTTGTATCCAGCCATGTTTTTTAGATAAGTAGACATTGTTTTTCAATTTTGAGCTTTAGTTGGTGGTTTGTTCCTCTTTTCTTGAGCTCTCATTGCTGCAAAGTGTTTCTTTCTTGCTTCTAAGAGTTGTACAAACAACTTGGACTTTTCTTTAATACTCAACTTTTCATGTTCTTCTACTTGCGTTTGTTGAGCCATTTGATAATCAGCATCTATCATTGCTTGCACATTATCCCATGAAACAATGTTAGCTTCTTCTTGTTGGGATTCTTGATTTGATGAGACAAAATGAATAAAATAATGAAACAAAAGGATCAAAGTCGTCATTATAAAACTCTACAAGCTGGTGGAGAAATATGAAGATTTGGTCAAATATTCTACAAGATAATTAGGAAACATATTAATGTGGTTTAATGTAATTTAAATAGTTTCTCTTTGAGCTTTTTCTCTGGTAAGCCTTTCTTCTTCTTCTTCTTCAGCTTGTAGTTTAAAAGCAAGCTCTTCATCAAGACTGATTTGATATTTCTTCTTCATTTTTACAGGTTCTTCTACCATAATCCCTTTGCCTTTGTCCTGTGCCTTGACCTGTGATGGTTGTTGAGAAGAAACTGTTGGTGTGGTTGCTTGCTCCTCTTCATGAATAACAAGCCTTTTAGCCTTAGGTCTTGTGCTAGCAGTTGTAACTATTGTAGCAGTTGTTGTTGTAAGTGTTGGTGTTATTGTTATTGATTCACTTGGCTCTTCTACAACATTGGATTTTTCCTAAACTTTTGCACTTTTCAAAGCTGCAAGTTCTTAAGCCAAAGTAACTTCATCAACACTTAAATTCACATCTTTAATAGTAACTTCTGGTTCTGCTAATACCTCATCACCATCAAGAACACCTGTATCAAAGATTTCTTCATCACCACACCTCCCTAGAGTTTCATGAACCAATGTAATCTCTACATCTTTATCAATGTCATCAATTTTCCTCCTTTGTTTGGATGCATCCTCCTAATCACCCAAACTAGCTTCATCAGAGGAAATCACTCTTGCAGATTTACCAACCTTGTATAATCTTTTGAGCTTGTGAGTTCTTAACCCCCTTATCTTCTCTAACTTCTTGACTCTCAGTTTCAAACTTGTAATCTCCTAAGCTTGAGCAGTCTTTGTATTCTCCAGGTCAAGGACTCTTTGTTGCAATTTGGTACAAAATTCTATCAATTCATTGAGTTTCAGTCTATCCTCGTCACTTCGAGGTGTGTTAACTCCTGCGAGTAGTGAATCATTAGATGTTTTAGACATATTCTTAAACCTAGTTCGAGCAATTGTGTCCCCCATAGTGTCTTGGAGCCTGGGACAACTACCTGAACCAGTTCCCTAGGGATTAGGTTCATTAAGTGTTGCCTTGGATCGGGTCTTATTGATGTTACCACTGTCCTGCTCTGCTTCTAAGCTAGAAGCAGTAGTGGCAGCCCTCACCAAAAACAACTGGTAACCCCCCCCCCCCCCCCCCCCAGCACCCCCAATTTCCTCCCATTGACAGCCTCATTAAGCTACATGTTTAGTTAGAACCACTAGGCTGAGTACCTCAGTGTTCATTTAGGCTTCCAGGTTTTTTGTGTCTCTTTAGATTGAGAGTTGATAGTTTAGTAATGGTGGGTACGTTTTTTGGGATCATATTATGGGCATAGCTAAAACCTTACCTGTTCTTGTTGAGCTTGTTCCATCAGGTGTTTCCCTTCCTGAAAAACCTATCCCAACCCTTCTCATATTCCTAAATATCTTCTTGGTGTGAGAGGGTGTAATGTAAATTCTCTTGTGAGTAGGCATCCCTTCAAGTTGTTGATTCACAAACACTTGTACAAACCTTGGATACATCAAGAATTTACCAGACACATTCTCTAAGTTCTTCACCATACTTTCAAAAATGTATTTTGAAAAGTTAAACTTCTGGTTTATAGCCAAACAGATGATTACAGATGCCATAGTGCTACTAAACTCATTCCATGCAGTAGTCTTTGCACTTAGACATTGTAAAATCGTATGAATGAGGAATTTCCATTGTTGGGAAAAGAATGCCTTATAGAAAGTAAGCTTTTGAGAAAGTTTTTCATACCCTATCAGTGTAAGCTGTTCAAAAATAGTAGCATTGGGTAGACAATCAACACCTTCAGCATCTTCTAATTGAAGATCTCTTCTTACAATCGACTCAGTAATGATGATCTTCTTTCCATCCACTAGGGCTTGTAACTGTACGTCCCCATTGATAGTTTTTTGCCTTGATAGTAGCCCAAAATTGTTCAATACACGAAGTATAGATTGTAGGATTAACGATTAAAGCATACTTTATGGTGTGTACATTAAGAAAATCTACAATCTGCTCAAACCCTTCACATTCAACGGGTTTAGCCAAAAACACGATCATATTGTGAGTATCAGCAAACTTTAGGGTCGTCATTGTGTTGGGTTTTGATGATTGATGACAAGATTGAGTTAGGGTTTGTGATTAGAGAGTATATGATTGAATGAAATCGGTTAAATGAGTGAATGAAACCCTTAATCGAAGTATTTATGAAAATACCCTCAACAACATTAACGTTCACCAGTAGTTGTAAGTTTATGCCTAACAGCATTAAATTTCAACAGCAGTAGCAAGTTTATGCCTAACAGCATTAACTTTCACCAGGAGTTCTAAGTTATGCCTAACAGCATTAACTTTCAACAGCAGTAGTAAGTTATGCCTAACAGCATTAACTTTCAATTCCAGTCCAAACACTCTGTCTGTTTTTAATATATTAATCTCTCTTTCTGTTTTTCAACTCACAATTTCTCTCAATTCTTTTACTCACCAAATCACTCTATTTGTTTTTATTTCACACAACTCTCTTTCTGTTTTTATTCTCACCAATTCTCTTAATTTTTTCTCACCAAAACTCTCTATCTATTTTTAGTAATAATCAATCTAACACCTTTCTTTGCTTTTTCTACAAAATGTTAGTCCAAAAACCAAGAAAATACAATCCATAGCAACTTTCAAAGTATTAATTATACCTAGAAGTATTAAGTATAACTAACAGTATTAACTCATCAATATTAAGCATAACTAGCAGCACTAATTATACTTAACAGCAGGAACTTTTAATGATATGAATAATAATACTGATTCATTCAAAACTCTATAAAAACATGAAATTCGTTGTCCAATATGAATAACAATATTGATTCATTCAAAACTCTACAACAGGAGGTTGTTAATTTCTTGGATGTAGCAGCACTAATTATACATAACAGCACTAATTATACTTAACAGCATAATCACTATCAGTGTATGCTACTAAATCAAAAGAAGAATCTTTTGGATACCAAAGGCCCAATTTTGGTTGACCTTTTAAGTACCTAAAAATCCATTTCACTGCATGAAGATGTGAAACCTTTAGATTGACTTGGTATCTAGCACAGGCACACACTATAAACATAATGTCAGGTCTTGAAGATGTAAGATACATCAATGAATCAATCATTGACCTATACATATGAACATCCACTTCTTTACCATCTTCATCGTTGAGCAAAGGATTTTGAGTTTCCATTGGTGTGCTTGCAGTCTTGACTTCTGTGAACTTAAATTTCTTTAGAATTTTAGCAACATACTTATCTTGAGTAATAAATATTCCATCCTTTTTCTGTTGTACTTGTAATCCCAAAAAGAATGTAAGTTCTCCTATAGAACTCATCTGAAATTTCTCATGCATCAACTTCTGAAATGCATTGCACAGCTCCTTCTTTGTTGAGCCAAAGATGATATGGTCTACATACACTTGGACTATCAAAATATCACCTTTGTACCTTTTGATGAATAAGGTTTTGTCAATTTTCCCTCTTTGAAATTCGTTGTCTAATAGGTATGTTTACAAGATTTCATACCAGGATCTAGGAGCTTGATGTAGTCTATACAATGCTTTTTCAACCGTGTACACTCTATCAGGAAAGTCTGGATCTTTAAATCCTGGTGGTTGACATACATACACCTCTTCTTCAATCTTTCTATAGAGAAAAGCACTTTTTACATCCATTTGATACACCACAAAATCTTTAAATGAAGCATAAGCTAAAAATAGCCTAATTGCTTCAATTCTTACAACAGGGGCAAAGACTTCATCATAGTCAATCCCTTCTTTTTGTGTGTATCCTTGAGCAACCAATCTTGCTTTATTTCTTATCATAATTACCCTTTCATCCTTTTTATTCCTAAAGACCCATTTAGTGCCTATAGCCCTTTTTCCAATTGGTAAATCCACTAAAGTCCAAACTTCTTGTAACTTGAATTGTAGAAGCTCTTCCTGCATAGCATCTATCTAGGTTGGATCCTTTAATGCATAGTAGTACTAACAAACCTATATTCCTCCAAATTCTTTGACATATTTCTTATTTGTGTAGCTGATTTCAAATCTCCAATCACTTGATTAACATGATGATCTTTATGAATTCTTGTAGTTGGAATAGGACTGACTTGGATTGTTATATCTAAATTATTCATGTCAGCCTCTGCACCATTCAGCCTCAGGCACCATTATTTGATAATCACTTGTAAGGTCAAGAATATGTTATATCTTCCAAAGCAGGCTTATTTGGATCTTCTGGAGATGTTCAATGCTTGTTTTGCCACCAATTGCATTAAACTTGCATTTGTGCTAGTCTCGACTACCTTTTCGCAATCTAATTCTTATCTGTCTATAGCATTAAACATTGTTATTATTGTTACATTATCAGTCCTTCTCTTTATCAATACTTTCACTATCTTTTTTAGATCTTCATCAATCTTTTCTCAGCATCCTTGAAGTTTTGGATCCATCTCGTTAGGAATTCTTTGACACTTTGAGAGTATGGTGGATAGCAGTCCACGAAATGGTAGCAGAATGTAATCTTTGCTAGGTACTGTCTCCCATTCTTGCTTTACCTGATATTCATCACATGCTTTTTTGTAACTGCATTACCATTTAGACTGATTTCCTGCCTATAAACTGGCTTATATTCATTGACTTTGTTAGTATTAATATCAAAAAGCCAATTTGGTCCATTCTACAATATTAGGTGTATTCTCACTAAACTGGACATGCAGGTTCTCTTCCAAATGAACCTAGTTCTTACGGTTGAATACTTTAAATTGCTTTACTATTTGATTGCAGTACCACAAAGAATCGCCTTTATCAGCCTTACCTTACAAACTTGCCTAAGTATTTATGGTATTGAGAATTGTAACAGGGGACACCTACATGGTTTCATTAAAGCTAAAGCTGGTTTTCTACCAGAAAAAGTTCATAAGGGGTCTTGTTATGAGGTTAGTTACTTTATACCCTATTTTGCACATAGCAAGCAGTTATTAACTATTCAGCCCAAAAAAAAGTTAGTAGGTTGCTAGAATCAGGCTCGAATTGTCCCTAGCAGCCTCAATTAGTGTTTATTTTTTTCCTCTCAGCTACTCTATTTTGCTTGAGGACAGTTCTAGACTACACTAAAATTCTCCCTTTAATACCTTTTCTCTAACAAAACTGAATAATCTCCGTTAATCTTAAACTCAGTTCCATTGTCACACCTAATTACTTAACCCTTTGAACTATTAGATTTTCTACTCTAGTGATTAAAGGACTCTAAGAATGCCACTAGTCTCATCCTTTAGTAGCTGAAAGTAAACCCAACCTAAAACCTACTGTATTCATCTGTGACAACTAGGCAATACATATAATACATATTTTTCATTAAGTTTTTTACAAATGTTGGACCAAACAAATCCATGTGCAACATATGTAAAGGTTGGCTGATTGAACTTATTGTTTTGGACTCACAAGAAGCTCTATGTTTCTTTCCCTTTTGACAAGCAATACAGGTTTGATTATTTTCAAAAAGTTTTGAAGGTAAACCTCTTACAAGATTCCCTTAACTAGTTTATTCATAGTTTTGAAATTTATGTATCCAAGCCTTATATGCCAAAGTTTAGATTCATCAAATGTGGCTTTTTCTAAGAGACAAGTTAGACCTCCTTTAGGAATAATATTTTTTAAATCAACATTATACATATTGTTCTTTCTAGGAACTTTAAGTAAAACATGACTTTTATCAGTTATCTTAAAGTTTGGAGATAAAACAATACATTCGGTGTCATTAAAGAGAACACTATTCTTTTTGTCATACATTTGTGAGACACTAGAGAGGTTAAACTTTAACTCTCATACAAAATACACATTCTCAAAATCTAAATTACCAGTTTTGATTGTACCTTTGCCTGTGATTTTCCCTCCTTTAGGGTTACCTCCAAAGGCAACATATCCTCCATCAATTTCTTCAAAGTCAGTAAGATAAGACATGTTCCATGTCATGTGCCTTGAGCATCCACTATCAATCACTCTTTGATCCTGTAAATCCACTTGTGGATAGCCCTGCACATTAGATAATAAAATCAATTTCTTTTGGGGACCCAAGCCATCATTGACTTGGATCTGCCTTGTGCATCAATATAATCAAATCTTTTAAAATTCATTGATGCACTGTTGTGTTTGGAAACATGGTCTAAAACTTTAGTCTTTGGTTTCCAAACCCAACAAGCTGAGGCCTTAACAACATTGACATGATTTCCCTTAACAGCATTAACTACTGCTTTTGGCCTAGCAGTATTAACATTGTTACCCCTAACAGTATTAACCTTTTGATTACTGTTTTTAAAAGCTGTGTTCTTATTAATGGGCCTCTTAACAGTTGAATGTGCTGTTTTAGAAAGATTTGACATTGGACTAGCACCATTCACTGTTGTTTTTGTGTGAGCAGTATTAACTTGTCTAGCAGTATTAACTGATACTAGGCCAGACTTCATTAATACTGCTTTTGGAACCATGTTCCTTTTAGGACTGGGGTGAGTCATTCTAGAAAAATTCTGGTGATTCACCCTTTGAGTATAGTTCCACACTGGTTTTACCATCTTTTTATTATTAAACTGTCTCTGATGGTTATCACAATCATACTGCAGGTGATCAAAACTTCCACACACATAGCAAGCTTTGTTAATCATCTCAAAATTACTCCCTAATCTTTGAGACATCATGTAATTCCAGTTTCTTTGGTTTCCTTTAGGACTATGTGTGTTCAGCCTATTTTGATCACCTTGTTTATCAGTTGTTTTCCTAGGAGATTTTACTTGCTCTTTAGATTTAACAAACTCTATTTTAGCAAAACTAGGTTTAACAGTTTTCTTCTCTATCTTAGGCTTTGACTCAGCTTCATCCTCACTATCTGATATCCAATCTTCAATAAGTGGGGGACCAAAGTTCTTCCTAACAACCTTAGGCTTGTCTGCACTAGCCTTAGCTTCACTAGTCTCAACTACAGGCTTCTTAACTGTAGGCTCACTAACTATAGGCTCATTCACAAACTCTTCTAGACCAGAGAATGACAAATCAGGTTTTGGAGGCATAAAGTTTCCTGTATAGGGAGGTGGAACAACATTATACCCTAAACCTGTTTGTACTTATCAACTATCTGACAGTCTATTAGTTTGCTTAAGCTTTTAGATGAATTCTCAAAATTTTCTCATGTTAGCTGAATTTTATCTTTTTGTTTTTGAGCCAATTTCAGCTTCCTCCTAAGCTCTGTAATGGCTACTTATCTTAAGTGAATCTCACGTTTTAAGACCTTGATATCTTCCTCATAAGCAGACTCATTTTTCTTATAAACTAGAAGCCTTACTTCTACAGACTCTAAACGTATTTTATAAGCAATAACATTTAACTTAGATGTCCTTAAGTCTTTTAACAGTTGTTCATTTTGTTTCTTAAGAATTTAACATTTTCCAACAAGATGATGAAACAGTTTGAATCAATAGATACCTCATGTTGGATCCCTTACTGAATAAATTTTGAACCTTTAGCTTGCAAAGGGTTTGTTACTTTAGATAAATCCAAAGCAAAAATAATGAAACACTGAATGAACACTATTGATTATGCGGAAACTAATCAACAATGCTAAGAAGAACAATATTAAGTAAACATAAGAGATCTTTTATTAAACTCATACTTTATATTATAACTTGAATCGTACTAGGTTACAAGTTATGATTGCTAATTGATCTCTATTGATCTATATCTATTGACTATGCCTAGGGTTACCTTTTACTACACTATGGAAACTATGGGCTTACAAAAGCAGTGAGGAGATAATGCATATCTATTCCTTAATTTAACTTCATGCATATCTTCCTACTGCAATAATATATTATATGCTAACAGCACTAACTTACTACCAATAGCCACTAACTATACTAGCAGTACTAACAATGTACTGGCAGTACTAACTATACTCTAACAGTACTAAAGACTTAGTCTATTTTCTTCAATCTTTCTCAGCAGCACTAAATCTTCACTAGCAGCACCAATGTTGAACCAGCAGCAGTAAGTTGTAAAGTCTTCTAAAACCCAACAATCCTCCCCTAAACATGATGTTTACTTGTCAACCTTCATGTTTCTTCATCTTGAGCTTCTTGAACACCAGGAGGATGTATCCAAACACTTTACAACCTTTTAAACTTCAACTTTGATTAGCTTCCAGTCTTTTCAGCAACACAACAAAAATACCAACTAAGTTGGCTATGTAGTTTTTGGCAAACTACCAGCCATAAACGGATTTGATATTTCTTTACCAGTAGCCGTTTGCTCTGGAATAGCCAATGCTTCATTGCTATAACATGGTGCACTGATAACCATATAGTTTTTAGTAAACTACCAACTATCAACGGATTTGAGATGTCTTTACCAAGAGCCGTTTGCTTTGGACTAGCCAACTCTTTACTGTGAAGCATGGTGAGTTGAGAACCATATAGTTTTTAGCAAACTATCAGCTGTAAACAGATTTGAGAAGTCTTTACCAAAATCCGTTTGCTTCTGGACTAGCCAGTTCTTGATGTCTGTTAGACATGGTGAACTGATGACCATTTGTTGTGTGGTCAAAAAACCAACACTCAAAGATCCTTCTTACTCCCATCTTGGTCTCTAAACTCATCAATCTATTTTTGAATAAATCTGAGCAGATAAAAAACAGCTTCACCTTCAGATTCAGTAGTCAATCTCAACTCCATCATCGTCTCAAGAGTTTCCCTTATTAGTGGATACCTTCTTTCTACAAGCATGTGAATTTCAGTACCATCTTCTAATGCCAAGATATGTACTTCGTAGTTTTCATAGAAAGTCCAACTCTTAATAATCCATTTCTCTTAATTCTTCCAAATATCATCATCTTTAGTTTCTTCAAACATAATTCTTAAGTCTCCTCAGAGAACTAAATCAATTCCTTTAGAAATTGTTGTTGAAAATCTCTGCATCACTAGACTATGTAGCTCAATGAAGTCCAATCTATCAAATCTTGAAACCATTTCAATGAAAGTCTTGATATATCTTGAACATCCATTAGTTCTAAACACTCTCATGCCCAGAACTTCATAATCAATCTCTTCTTCTTCATCAGGAACTATCTTTAGATAAGCTCTTAGTTGTTCTTCTTCTTCAAGATCAGAATCAGTCTTTTGCCTTTTAGACTTCTTTGTAGCTTTCATCTTCAGTCTCCTACCTGATCTTTTCCTGATGTTCTCTTCATGTCCTTCCTTCTTAACTTCAACCTTAGTGCTTTCAGGAACCTCTTCCTCATCCATACCAGCTGCTTTCTTGTTCATCTTATCAATCATCTTTTCATCTCTCTCAGACCCAATAGGCACAAAATTTGCATCTCTTTCTTGTTCCTTAATGTATAGGGCCTGAATCTCTTCAAATGTCTTTTTATTCAACTAATTATGTCTATATTTACCTGTATGTTTAAGATAGGTCATCATTAGACTCCTCAGTTGTGTTCTTGTTGGAGGTTTGTTTCTAACAGCAGCAGCTCTTTCTTCAGCAAGTAACTTCTTCCTCCTTTCAAAGAATTCTGCTAATAGCTTTGACCTTTCTTCTATTGTGTACATCTCTCTCTCTCTTCCATTTGTAGTCTAGCAGCTAACTCTTCACTAGCATCCATCTTAGCTTGAACTTCATCATATAAACTTGCAATGTAGTCCACAGATGCTTGATCATGTCTCTGTCTTTCCTCTCTTTCCCTTTCTATCTCTGCTAGCTTATTTTCATGTACCAGTCTTGCTATTTCAACATCTTTAGCAATTTGTGTTGCATCCAGATTACTTCTCTTGACTTTCTTTACTGGTGACTCCTTCAAGAACCCTTTACCTTTATCTTTAGGATCTATTGTTGGAAGTGGCTTCAATGTGAGAATAGATCTTCCAAGTCTTGAAGAATCATCAACATCTTTAATTGACACTCCTTTTTCCTTAACTTTTTCTTCCTTTATCTTAATCAATGTTTGAGCCATGGTGATATCTTAATCATCAAATATACTTGTTGTTGTAGGAGGAGTTCTAGGCTCAACATCACTATCTTTTTGCCTAGCAGCATCAATATCTGGTCTAACAGTACTAACTTTTGGTTTAGCAGTACTAACTAGTTCTTCAGCATTTCCTCTTTTATCACCACTGCCTTGTCTTTAACAACTTTTGTATCATCAGTCAACTTAACCTCCTCAGTTTCACCACTTTGCCTCCCCTCATCCATAGCTTCCTCAGTTTCCATGTACTCCATACCATGATCTGCATCTTGATCATCAAAGACAGTACTGTCATCTAAAGTTGATTCAGGTTTGGACTTTTTCCTCCCCTGTTTGGATACAGACTCCTTCTTTCCAAATCTCTTCTTCATGGATACACTCTTTAACCATGCCCTATGGTGTGAGATGCTTGGCTTGCACTTCTTTTCCAACTTCTTGATTCTAGATTTCAATGCACTGATCTCTGCAGCTTGTGCATCCTTAATAGACTCCAAGGCAAGAACCCTGTTGGACAAGTTAGTACATAAAACAGATAATTCCTGTAGGTTCAGGGCACCCTCAGCTCTGTCAGATGTGTGACCACCTGAAAGAGGACTATCATGAGGTGTCTGAACCTGATCCCCTTCATTCCCATTAGTTCCCTCTAAAGAGTCTCTAGAGTCTTGGGTAGTGGCATGGCTAGGTGATGAGGCAGTCACAGGGGGTTGGTCTCCTGTACTAGGGTGAGTAGGAGAGGGTGTTGGTTGGGGTTCAGTGGGTTGGTCTGAACCTTCACCCTCAGGTGCTTGGTGTGGCACCAACATACAATCAAAAAGAGGAGTAACTTTTCCTGAAAACTTTACACCTTTCCTGGACATGTTTGAGAAAACCTTTTGAGTGTGAGCTGGTGTAACATAAACATCATTAAAAGGTTCACCAAGCTCAATTTGATTATTCAAGAACACCATTAAAAATCTTGGATACATAAGAAATTTCTTTTTAGAAGTATCCAAGTTCCTCAACATACCATCAAAAACAAGTTTAGAAAAGTTAAACTTTTGATTTGTTGCCAAACATATAACAGTTGAAGCAATACTTATGGAAAACTCATTCCAGCTTGTAGATTTTGAACTACTTAGGAAATAAAGGATGGTATGTATCAGATACTTCCATTGAGGAGAAAAGAATGCTTTTTGAAAAGTTAGTTTGTTAAGTTCACCCTCATACCCCATCAATGCAAGGTTTTGAAAAATAACTTCATTTGTTAGGCAAGCAGTACCATCAGCATCATTAAGGAGAAGAGAACTTTTGATTGATGCTTCTGTTACTACTACTGCCTTGCTATCAACAGTAGCATGAATTTGCTTCTCATCATTGACTGTTTGGGAACTAGCAGTGTTCCAAAACTGTTCAACATAAGAAATATAGATAGTAGGACTTACAGTGAGAGCATAATATATCAAACTTGATGTAAGGAAGTCCACTATCTCATGAAATTCTAAATTTCCTCCTTTTTCTCTAAACATGCGACCATATTGTGTTGATCGACGAATTTAAAATCAGCCATAGATGTGTTGAAAAAGTTGAGTAGGGTGTGGGATATGCTCGATTGTGAGAATTTGAGGGTTTGGAAGTGAATGGTAAACGGAATTGAGATTTTATAGAGATTTGCTTTAGGGTTTGATATGATCGACTGAATAAGCTTGAGTCTTTATCTTAAAGAAAGAGTATTATAGAAGAAAAGATCAAAAAATTTCAATCTATAGACCCCTATAAGCAACTTGGTGGCGGAAATATCTCAATGATAATATTTAATTAAGGAAAATCTGTTATGCTTGCTAACAGTAGTAACAGGAATAAACAACACAAACTTTTGCTTGGCAGCATCAAATTTGCCTGACAGCACCAAAGTTGCCTGGCAGCACCAAATTTGCCAAACAACACCAAAGTTGCCTAACAGCACCAAATTTGCCAGTTTCCATGTAGTACCCTCAAATCTAATCAAAAATGCATCTTTGACCCAATCCAATCAACAATACCATAGTTAAATGCTTTTGAGCAACACTAACTAAGCCTGGCAGTACTAAGTGTTGGCCTGACAGTATTAACCAATCTGACAGCACTAACTAACTCAGCACCAATTATAGCCCTCAATCTTCATTCCAATGAATATAATGAATCCCAAATCATCATCTCATCTAAAATCTATCTGCTAATTAAACTATTTCACAAACTGTACAACAAAGTAACCTGCTAATTTGCCTCTCCTGAACTATTGCAGCTATAGATTGAGCATTCCAATGTTAACCACCAAAAAATTAAACCTTGTGACATCAAATCCTTTGGTAAGAAGGTCTGCAACATTAGCATCAGTGTGAATCTTGATAACATCTATCAGTCTTTTCTTATAGCAATCTCTTATGAAATGGTGTCGAATCTTAATGTGCTTGGTCCTCAAATGATAGACAGGATTCTTGACTATATAGACAGTACTCTCATTGTCAATATAGATTTTGGTGTTCATGAAATTAAAGCCATAATCCATCATCTGATTTTGTATCCATAGTACTTGCCCATAACAGTTAGCAGCTGCAACATATTCTGCCTCAGTAGTAGAATTTGCCATAATCGTCTACTTCTTGCATTGCCAAGATATCAGTCTTCTACTAAGAAATTGACAACCACTTGTTGTTAATTTCCTGTCAAGGCTGGCGCCTCCATAATCATTGTCTGAGAAAGCTTCTAGCTCAAAAGGAGAATCCTTAGGATACCATAACCCTAGTTTGGGTTGATGTTTAAGGTACCTAGAAATCCTTTTAACTGCATTTAAGTGTAAAGATTTTGGAGTGACTTGAAACCTAGCACATGCACAGACATCAAACATGATGTCTGACCTTCATGCAGTCAAATATATTAGGTAACCAATCATAGACCTATAGATATGCACATCTACATCTTTGACTAGGGGCTTATTTGACACAATAGGAGTAGTAGCTGTTTTGATGAAACAAAAATCAAACTTCTTAAGGATGTCAGCTACATACTTGTCTTGAATAATAAAGATTCCATCAGGTTGTTCTTTCACCTGTAATCCTAAAAAGAATGTGAGCTCACCCATAGAGCTCATCTAGAATCTTTTGTGCATACAATCTTCAAACTCAGTACACATACACTATTTTGTAAAGCCAAAAATGATGTCATCCACATACACTTGGACTAACATAATGTCACTCTTGTTCTTCTTGATAAACAATGTTTTGTCTATGGTACCTCTCCTGAAACCATTTTCTAACAGGAAAGTAGAAAGTGTCTCATACCAAGCTCTGGGAGCTTGATGTAGACCATAAAGAGCTTTGATTACCTTATAAACTTTGTTTGGATGAGCAGGGTCAACAAAGCCTGGAGGTTGATGAACATATACCTCCTCTTCAATAGTGCCATAAAGAAATGTACTCTTAACATCCATTTGGTAGACAGGAAATCCCATGAATGATGCAAAAGCTAAAAATAACGTGATTGCCTCAATCTTGGCAACAGGTGCAAAAACTTCATTATAGTCTATACCTTCCTCATGTCTAAACCCTTGTGCTACAAGCCTTGCTTTATTTTCACAACAATACTCCTCTTATCCCTCTTATTCCTGAAGACCTACTTTGTGCCAATTTCTTTTTTCCCAGATGGTAAATCAACAAGTATCCAAACCTTCTGTAATTTG
>BQNB010037584.1:0-49343 GCA_026074375.1 Tanacetum coccineum
TCAGGTAATTGAGAAAACTATGGCACGGAGTAGCATTGTACATGAGGACGTCTAAACCTATTATCATTTAACTTTATGTTTTGAAATGTATTTTGGGACCTCTTTTGTAAAAACTCTGATGAATAATGAATGATAACTTATCTTTCAAAACGTCTCTTTTGAGTCGTTTTCTATTATTGTGACTATGATTCATGAATTAATACCCCAGATTAGCTTCCGCTGCTATATGTCAAATATGGGGGTGTTACACTTGTCTTTATTAATCACAGTAATTGATTGAAAGTTTGAATTGTGTGTCGTAAACCTATGACTCTCACCAACCTTTGTGTTGATGTTTTTAAGCATCATTTTTAGGTGAGCATCATGCGGATCTTAAGAATAAGAAGAGTGGCTAGAGAGACCCTAGGCTGCTTGCGGAGTTTAATCTCCTAGTTTATTTCTTGCATGAATGAATATTAAAGATTGTTCTATTTGATCTGCTTAAGTTTATTTTGGATGTTTTGCATGTCTTGATATTGATCTGAACCCCCTTCTTGCTTCAATACTGTAACACCCCAAAATGGGGTCGCAGCAAAATATGGGTCTGGGGGTAATACTTCATAGATCAATAGCACAAGATATATATAAGAACGACCATTAAAAGTCGTTTCAAACCGATACATTGGATTTAGTAAATTGTTTGTTATAAAAGCCCGAAGCTTCACTTGTTTTCTTGTTCAAAATATAAAGATTATAGCCCATAACAATTATACAAAATGTAATGCGACCAAATCTTTAAGCATGTGACATCCAAAACATAATCACCAATGTATCCCTTGCACCTCGTACCTTATTGACCTCTTGAAAAACATTGCTTAAAACGACAACAATAATGTTGGTGAATTCATAGGTTTGTAAAATGTATAATGTAGGACCGCAAGATTTCCCTATGATAATGCAATAGATGCAAACATCATAAAATGTAATTACGTTTCCCTAAGCTCATGACACTGAAGCTCGACATGTATGAATTGCAATATAAATTGCCAACATTGCCCGTGATGATGTTCTAACCCGCAACATCCTATGTCCGACATGGTATACGTTTGTTTTCCCAGTGATAGCTAATCACCCAAACGGGGAAGTCAATCCCAATAGATCTATTTATAACATTCGCACTCACAACAGTAATTGACAGTTCATGATTATGGGCTCAGATGGGTTATCGCTACTTAGGCAAACACGTAATCGTAATGTAAAATGTCCACTTGCGTCCAATTGTAAAACATGCATATGTTTCTCACCCCAAAACTTGTAAATCATTATAAATGTAAAACGTGGGGCTATGAACTCACCTCGAGTGAGTAAATCGATAATGTATATCACAAACAGAAAATGCGTCACGAATACGCCCGAATGCAACCTAATTAATTATAGGTCGTATGACTACTAAGTACTTTGAATAACTAATACCATATATAATTCTATATAGCTACATCACCATCTAATTGCATTTGCGAAATCATATTTATAAAGTAAAAAATGTTTATAAATACTACTTTAGTAAAAACGGCGTAACTTTATCATTTTAAGTCCGTTTCTTATGTCCACGCTTTCGTATTAAGACGAAGTATCAAAATATTACATTTTCATATTTTCAACCCACTGGTGAACAGTACCTTTTACTGTTCATACACTTTTATAAATTTAGTTATCGTAAAACTCGTAACAGTCGTATCTTGTTCGTTGTAACTCCGATTTTAGTGATTCTTTCGAGCACGTCTTCGAAATTAAGAGTTTTATCTAACTAATGTATTTTTCCAAAATGTATCTGAGATGAATAGTTATTTTTTACTGTTCATAGTTTATAAAATTATTTTTATAAACTTTAATTATCGTAAACGTGAAAAATCCATAACTCCTTCGTTATTGATCAAAAAATTATGATTCTTAATGTTTTAGAATTCTAAAAATATGTACTATCGGAGAAAAATAACAAATCTTTTATATCAGAAGTGGTTTGTAATAAGTTTTTATAAAATTTCTTTTATAAATGTGTTTATTATCGTATAACTTACAAATGGCGTATCTCCTTCGTTATAAATCGGTTTTTCGAGTTTCTTACCTTTTTGGAATCCTCATGAGATGTAGTATTTTATAAAAATATAAAATAAATACTTTTTATTTCGAATTAAAACATAATGTTTGAGGTTTTTGTCAAAATATGATTAAAGCTAGTTTTTATAACTTTTTAGTTTCGCAACTTTGTTACAAGTCCTCTACTACACTATATATCACATGTCTTACATACTTAAGGTCCTTAGTCCATGATTTGTCCAAATATTTTCTAAGATAACAAGATTAACAAGTCCTTATACCGCTTTTACTTATAAACTCATTAAGTAACTTTTTAAACCACTAGTTTATATATACACTTTTTATACATAAACCACACTTGAATAATACTTATACTTTCATTACAACATTATATTAACATCCATATAACATATGTAAAAGTATATTATACCATGATTACAAGTAAAATCCATTTTACAAGTAAATAAGTTTCTTAGATGGTGATTACTATATAAACATCACCCCTTGTTTAGCTATTTAACCCAAGCTTCCAATACCAAGAAAACCAAAATTCCAAGTAAACCCTAATCTTGCTTTTTCTTTGCTTAACCCTTGCAAACTCTAAACCAAGCCTTCAAACCTTCACCCAAGACTCTCCAATTACCATGTAAATACAATATTTTTGTTCCCCCAAAGGAACCATAATCATTTGCTTTTCTTTGCTTAACGTTGCAAACTCTAACCATGCCTTCAATCCTTTTGTTTTTTTTTTTTTTTAATTGTATCTCTTAGATATGATGTAGAAGATCACTTGTATATGTTGTAGATAAATTTTGTATGGGTTTTATTAGGTGTCTGTGTTTGTTTGGGTCGTGGCCTTTATGGAGATAAAGGGAGGAGAATGAGTGAGTTTTGACTTAAATCCTATGAGTGTGTGTGTTTTACTAGTTGCAAAACCTTTTATATTACTAGGACTAAGTCAATAATGCATTTAGTCTATGTCTTAGGTCAAGGATGAGGAATTTAAGGGGAATAAATGGGTATGGTCACTAGTCGCATTCATGAAGTTTTTTAAGGAGTTGTTGAAGCTTGCTGGTAATTGTTTATAACAATGGGTTAGGATTGTAAAAGTAAAATATATTTTCTTTGGGTGTTACTTATATTATATGCATATGTACATATGATTGAGATATATATATTTATTTATATTTAGTAGTTTTATATATATAGAAGGGAAATTATGTAATTTTTGAGTATTGGGTATAATTGTGGGTATTTGGTTAAGTATAGATAGGTATTGGTGCTTCCGGGTATGCCTAAATGTATTTAATTGCAAAACGTAAACACTTTACGTAACCAATAAAAATAAAATATGCAATGTTAATAATTATCCTCCAAATAATTATCTAACACTTGCTTGACGTAAACATTTAATTGTTTGATGCCCGTTTACGTTGAATGAAAATTTTTAGCTTACGCGATTTAACTTAACGATTTCAATTAAAAGCAAACGCGTACAAGACTAAAAATAAATAGTGAAATATATGACGTCGTACAATGACCTAAAACACAGGGTGTTATAGTCTTCCCCCGTTAACTGAGTGGTTTTCGTAAATTCAACCCTTTATAAAATATATAAATAAATATATATAATAATTATAAATATACTTACAAGGATCAAAATCAATGAAACCGGAAGTAGTATATGATGTTCCCGGGTCATAGTCCCAACGAGGAGTGAATTGGAAAGTCGAGAGTCGGTTTAATATTTGATGTTTGAATGGAAAAAGCTTTGGACTTGGTTTTTCTAATTAAAAGGCAAAAACAATTAAGGAAAATCTAGGAACGAAAGCTAGAATGATTAAAACCTAAAACTTAGACGGAAACGTAAAAACACGAGTTTTAAAAAACTAAATTATCAAAAATTAAACCCTAAAGTGATTTTTTAAGTTTTAATTATACTAAATAAATAAATTAAAAGAAAAATGAAAGAAAATCCTAAAACGGGAGCTCCTTAAGTTGAAAATCGAAGAAAACGAAACCCGGGATCAAATCCCGTTCTTTAAAAACTAAAATTTTACAAAAATGACCCTACAGAAGAAAAACTAATTTTCCTAAGTGCAATATGATAAAAGAAAATTTTCTAACAAAGAATTATATTTTTTTGATTTTTATTTAATTTTTTATGAATTTAAAACTGATTTTAAAAGAAAAAATAATTAAAAATAGTAAACGTAAATGGAAAAATCTCAAAAAATTCAGGAAAGTAGATAAAGATTAGTAGAATGGAAGAAAAATAAGAGTGTGTTACCAGCTTATCTAGATAAGCCAGAAATAAGCCAAAACAGCTTATGGGCTGTTGGGCTATTGAAGCACAATGGTTATGAGTGTGGGTGTTAGGGACATGGGTAAAGGGGGAGGTCTGAGGTTCAAACCTGGGTCTCTCTCTTTTTATAAAAACTTTTTTTTTCTTTAAACTTAAAAAGCACTAGAAAATAAGCAATTTTTAAAAAAGAAACTTTTTTACATAATCTTAAAATAAGCTAGAAAATAAGCAACAAAAAGGGGCATACAACTCTTACTGTTGGGCTTTCTAGGGGTAAAATAAGCAAATAAAAAATAAAAATAAGCACAAGCAGATTATCTATAATACCTAATAAGCAATGCTAGCAACAAATAAGCACAAAAGAACAAACAGAAAAGCTACAAATAAGCAACTAAAATGGGAGACTTAATTTTCAACTAAGCCTAAACTAAGCTAAAATGTGGGCTTATCTAAGGCAAAACCTAAATAAGCAAAGACAGAAAGTGCTCTAAACCTAATAAGCAAGAGTAAACTAAAATAAGCAACAAAAAGCAATCCAATAAGCACAAATCCTTAAATAAGCTAAGGGGCAACATCTGCATTCCAAACAGCCTCTAAGGACAAGTTTTGGCTTAAAAATAAGTTATCAAAAAGAATCCTAAGGGCTCAAAGCTTATGGGGCTAGCTTATAAACTTCCTAAAAATGCAAAAACTCTAAGATTAAAATCACAAACAAGCTGGAAAAAGGACTATGAAACAAGGCTGTTTGCACCAGGGGAAACCTTGTCAGTTTTAAAAGGACAAAAAGTAGACCTAAGAATAAGCAACCAAATAAGTTCCAAACTTAAAATAAAGTTAAAATAGATAGAAATAAGCTTGAAAGGAGCTTATGCTAAAAAATTTAAGACCTATAAATAAGTTTTACTATCTGAAATTTGGATATGAAAATTTGAACTTTTGACAAAACACACAAAAAACAATACTCTAAAGCTAGTTTTAATAGCTTAATCAAATAAGCTCATAAAACTGTTTTTGGACTCACAGTTTTTAAGGCAACTTAAAGAAAAACTCAAAACAAACTCAAAGATTTTAAAGCTTGGAAAAAATGGTAAAACTCAGCTCAAAAAGGCTTACCAAGAGTTTCCAAGTGACCCACAAAGTTTTTGACACACTTTTACCCGTTTTTAACCACTGACCCAAACACCCCTTTAAGTTTTAAAGGTCCTTTTTAAAACTGATTAAAGGTTATTTAAGGCTTGGTTGTTGAAAATAGATGAACACATAAACATAAAAGGCATAAATAAGCAAATTTCATCAGAAAATAAGCACTTAAAAGTACTTAAATAAGCAAAGTGGATATAAGCAGTTTATAACTAAATAAGGCAGTTTAAAGCTAAAAACTTAAACTAAGAGCTAAAAAACTATAAGACAAGCATAAAAAGCATTAACCAACATAAATAAGCAGTAATAAGCTAAAATAAGCAGACAATACGCAATGCTACAGTAAAATGCAAAAAATTGGAAAAATAAGAAAACTTACCAATCCCTTGCTAAAACAGGGTAAAATAAGCAATCTACAAGCTCTAGCTTGTCAAAAAGACAAGCTAGTAGGTCTATAAGCTCTTCCCAATCTAGCTTATCATTCCAGTTTAAGCTGAGGTACTTTTGAGGGGAGGATTTTTTGTGTTTTTCTTAACTATTTACTTTCTAAAGTTATTATTAAGAAAGCATTGTTATAAAAGGGCTTTTAGTGGAAACGCTTATAAGATCTTTTGAAAAACCGGTGATACACAAAAATTATGATCGATTAAAACTAACTTCAAATTATCATTTAACTTAAAAAACATTACAAGATATTAAAATAACTTAAAACAAAACTTACTAGGTAAAAAACTACTACTTCAAATGGCTACAATGAGCTCCCATTTATATAAAAACGACTAAGTGCTTGCGCTCTCTTCAATCTTTGTCTTCTTCCCCTTGTGTTTTTTTGCTGAGACAGAAGCTAGGGTGTGTTTGTTGTGAGAGGAGAGACTTGAGTTGATCATAGCCATCCAAATTGAGTAATGCCCAAGCCTTATGATCACAACCCTTCAATCTTTGTCTTCATTTGTAGCCGAATAGGATTCTTGGGGATTGCCAAGGTGGAATTTGGTGTTTAGTGTGGTGGGATAAGGTGGTAGAATAAGGTAGACAAAGGGGAGAAGAAAAAGGGATTGTGGGAAAAGGGGATATGTGTCTGTTTGTGTTGTTATGCAGGGGAGAAGTTTGGCAAGTTGACAAAAATTACCCCTCTACTTGTATGTTGTTGTTGTTGGTCATGTCCTTGTGGTATAATAAAACTTTGGAGATTGGCAACATCAGCCCCTGAGAGTGTTATATGTATTTGCAAGGTTAGTCCCTTGTGGACTAACAAAAGTTAAGCTCAAAGGATAATAAGCGTTAACGGTAGTTAAGGCATATGGGCCTTTTTTTTGGCAGATTGGGCCGGTTAGATTTATAAAGGGAAATGGGCTTTTTGGTTTGTCTTGGTCTTAACATAATGACTTAATGGGCTGCCCCGGCCCATTAGATAGGTACGGGTGGCACATTAAGTATTTTCTTCGATATTGCTTCGGCTTCGATCGTTGACTTTGTCTTTTTCACGCTTTTCTATTCCGTGCTTGGTTTTGTCGAGTTTGGCTTCGTTTTTCATCCTTTAGTGAATATCCGAGACTTGCACAGTTCAAACACAAAAACAAGCATATTTATGGCATTTTATGTACGTTTTTGGTCGTTTAAGTCCGATTTTAATGGTGAAAAGTATGTGTAATTAAATGCATACCAAGATCCCCCATACTAAGACATTGTCGTGTCCTCACGCAATGCTATGAAGTAAGCACTTAGAAAACTAAGAATCTCGATCCCCCTTGACTAATAACCTCGAAAAGTAGCTAAGCGCTCGTCAAGGGAATTAAAGACTCAATAATTTTGAAAAGCCCCGTCTTTACCATTTTTAAATATATACACTTATTCCTACACATATTTTTGTATTTTTCATTTTTCTTATTTTTTTTGTAGTTTTCATATTAAGCAACTAACTAGAACGTTTGACTTTTGTTATTTTATAACTTTTAGGGATCATAGAACAAGATGCATTCCGATCCGAGAATGCCCCAAAAAGGATAAATTCATCGTCCCCAACTTTTTACTTGCTCCAAACCAAGCTTAAAACGAAATCACAGTTAAATATCAGTTAAGAGGCTAACACTACTCATATTTGCAACTTGTGAAGTTTTCACTCTTGACAATTATGATATCTTAGGTGTATGTGCTATTTTGAATTTCAACCATGGATCAACGTTTTGCACAATTCTATGTTTCACGTCTACCCGAGATAATGAGTTCGAGGCGAGTCATCCCATGTAGGACTTTCTGCATTCTCGGCAATCCCATACCTTGCGGTTAAGTGACCAGGCTTTTGACCCCACTAGAGAATAGTATGGGACTCCGGGACCTTAGTTTCAAAAACTCTTAGGTTTCTCGTATATAAATACCCTTATACAATGAGAATAGCCAAGTGCAAAGCATATTTGATATTTTACAAATGAAAATTATTATTTATTAATTCACACTAATTTTAATTACTTATGCTATTTTAACCTCGACTTTTTAGAAGGCTGAAACATCGGTTGTGAGCCGGCAAGATGCAGCAAAATTTATCAGTCTCGGGATTTGTTTTCTTATGGGCTTTCTTAGAAAGGATGTAAACATGGTGTGAGCGGCAACATACAGCAAACGTTTATCAGCCACAGTTTTAAATTATTATTGATATATTTTTTTATCATTTTTCATCATCGTTTTTTGTATGATATAGAAAAGGACTTCTTTTTGAAAAATTCCAAGTATTATTTGAACTAACGGCTAAATTTTTTGCCTATATACTACATAAACAATTATTGATTTTAAGTTTATTCTCCAAGAATAGCTGTTTATTAATAAGGTTAAGAGCTTTATGGAAAAGAAAGCGACAAAATTACACACATGAGCTCTTAAAGATTTCCAAAATAATCCTTGTTTAGCATCCAAATCATACTTATCTCTATCATTTTTCGTTCTTCGTGGAATATTCGGCGATCGCTTAGTCTAAAATGTAAGGAACAAGCTAGAGCTCAACATGCTCGTTCGAGTCCAAAATTACTGTTATTATACCAGCAGAAAGTCAAAATTGGGACAAAACACTTATTTTGTTTTGATATTTTGAATTTTTTTCATTTTTTGAAATTTTTGTTGTAAACATGGGATTACGTGGAAAACAGCGACTCGCTGGCATAATCATCGAAGATCCCCCCATACTAGACTAAACAGGGTCTCTACATAAATCCTAAGCCGTTTATTAAGTATGCTTAAAGATAAACGTTAGTCGATAAGATTAGGATATCGGATTCCCAGAATGAAGCTGAGAATTTGAATCTCTTGTGATCGTAGGACAAAAACCGCGAGCACGAGAGGCTTCAAAAATCTGGGACATCCTAGAAAATATAACAATACAAACACGAAACATGGAAAAGGAAAAAGGAAAGCCTCCTCACACAACAACAAACACTTATTTATTACTACCATACTACTACTACTACTACGATAATACTAGGATAAGCATGGGGTGCCTCCCACGAAGCGCTTGTTTTAGGTCACTTAGCTTGACCTAATCCCCCATACTTGAGCTTGTCAAGGGGGATAGAAGTGGAGACACGGAACATCCAAGACTCGGATGTCCTCTTGGTAAGAGCAAGGAAAAATCTCCATCGGGCTTTCAAGAATTTTGGTGACTTTGAAAGCTTTAGTGCCCCGATGAGATAGTTCCGGGAGAAGAGAGGTATGAACTCTTTTAGAAGTTAGAATCCCAGGGTTGTAGACTTTTTCCTCATTTTCGGATGAAAACGAGAGTAAAGCTCCTAGCCCGGGAACTTCTTTGTGGAAAGGAAGTTCATAAAGAGGAGGATTAAAATCCTCAAGAATTAAAGAAGCATTAGTGGTCTTCTTTACATTCTTATCCGGTGTTGCAAAGTTGGTGACTTCAAAGAGGTTCTCATGAATGAGTATACCCGGATTAAATACCTTGTCCTCGTTGTTGGTCGAAGGCAAAGCATCAACCTCGGAAAAATCCTCATAGAAAACCGAGTCACACTCGAGAAAAGGAAGGACATTATTTGATTCAGGAAGATCAAGTTCATCAATCAAGATTTTAGAATCTTTGATTTTCTCTTCCTTGAAGTCAAATGGATCATCATAAGTATCATCATTAACGGTCTCATGATCAAAAAGATTATCATCATAATCATCCCATAATGGTGGGGATGAGTAATCAAGAGCATGTTCATCGGTGAACATCTCAGAAATGGTATCATCAAGAGAATTTTCATCAACCGAATCTTCGAGAATAGAATCCATATCCTTGATAGGATCATGGTTAAGCAAATACTCTAATTCTAGAAGATCAGATTCGGCATCAAAGGGAAGATCATCATTTCCTGGTGGAAATGTGATATGAGCGAGTTCATCGGCGAACTCCTCAAGAAAATAGTCGCTAGTCTCAGAAATATGGAGACTAGGTGAAGAAGAGGTGGTACTGCCACTTAAAGAATTATGAAAAGGAGGGAGAAGAGATAAAGGATTACTATTTCCTGATGGAAATGAATCACTTGCGAGATAAACTTCGAATTCTTCCCAAATTAACTCACTTTCTTCGAGGGAGATAAGTGTGGGGGAAGAAGAAGAAGACTTAGTCTCGAGTTCCGAAATTAGAGTGGGATTGCCACTCAAGTGATTATTATGATACGGAGGGAGATCTTTGGTTTTATCAAGATTTAACAAGTTCTCAATAATGTCTTCCTCCGGATCAAAGATATCATCATTAACTTCCGGTAAAGTTAAATCGGTATGAGAAGAAAAAGGAGAAGTAGGATTGCCACTTGGATGATTTGTTGCAAACAAATCTTCACAAATTTCCTCATGTGAAACATTGTAGATATCAATCATGTTGATTAATTCTTGACGAGGTTCGTTTAAATAGCTTGAAGTGTCATTTCTCATGTTCAAGATTAGTCTTTCATTACCGTCACGGAGAATCATTTCTTCCCCAATGAACGTCAATCAAAGCACGAGCGGTCCATAAGAATGGTCTTCCCAAAATGAGTGGGACACGAGGATCGCTTTCATAATCAACAATGACAAAATCAGCGGGAAATGTGAACTTTCCAACTGGAACAAAGACATCTCTTGCAATTCCTTTCGGAGTGCAAATATCACGGTTAGCTAGTTCAAGAGTCATTTGGGTGGAAATAAGCTCGGGTAATCCTAACTCTTTCCACACCGAGAGTGGCATCAAGTTGATGCTAGCACCTAGATCGGCTAGGGCCTTGCACTTGAGCTCACTAAAACCACACGAAATGAGAAATTTCCTAGGGTCGGGAAGCTTCTTTAGGATAAACGCTAAGCAATTTTCACTAACGGGTGTATTTTCCAATTCTATAAGCTTCTCCTTATTGGAAAGGAGACTCTTAAGCATCTTTTGATATTTTGGGATAAGAATTAATGCATCGGCAAGAGAGATGTTGATGTGAAGTTGTTTAAACATTTGCCAAAATTTATGGATTTGGACATCATCCTTTTCTTTTTGTTTCTCTTGGTTCATTCTAGACGGATAAGGGATATTCAGGTGACGAGGATCCCTTTGATGAATCACAAAATTTCTTTGTTTAGCTTTTTGGACTAGAGGAGGTGGGACCTTAATGGTAAACTCACCATGTTCCGGGTCCGTGAAAGTCTCCTCTACACGTTCATCCTCCTCCGGATTAATGAATGGAGGAGGCATAGGAACGGAAGGTTCATCAAGAACAAACAAGGAACACTTCGAGTGTAATGGCTTTCAATTCCTATGGGTTAGCAACGGTGTTGTAGGGGAGATGATTCTCGTTACCCGATGAAGAAGCGGTATTCATTTTGATAAAGTTACCTAGCATACTTTCAAGACTTTGATTTGAAGTAGCCAAGTTGGTCATTTGAGTTTGCATTGAATTGATCTTGTTTTCATTAATCCTGATGTAGTTTGTTAATTCTTGCAGTAAAGCAACCAGAGGTTGGGTATTAGGGGCGTGATAATTTTGAACCTGATTCTGATTATGATTATCACCTTGGAAAAACTAATTTCTACCCTGATTGTTACTTTGGTTGTTTCCTTGATTTCGGTTTTGATAAGGCTGAACCTGGTTGTTTTGATTTTGATTCACATTAAACCCTGGTGGTCCGAGATAATTGTTCGAACGATAGCTAAGCAGATTGCGGTTACCTTGAGGTTGGTACGAATTACCACCTTGATTGTAGGCTCCTACAACATATACGTTCTGATTCTGGCCAACGGTGGCTGGACAATCATTGTAAGAATGAGGACCACCACAAGTCTCGCAACTCGGTGTTACGGTATTAACTTGTTGGTTTGTTTGAAGCATTCTTGTTAAGTTCCTATTCATTTCTTCTATTTGGAAGCTTAAGGACGCTATTTCTGGATTCTAGAAGATAGTGATAGGAACTCCGATGACTCATTCCGTTGAGCGGAAGTATCCTAATCATTGTGATGGGCGGTCATATTTTCGATGAGATCATAGCACTCTTCGGGGCGCCTTTTCATAAAGGTCCCGCCGGCAGCTGCATTGATGGTATCACGATGCCTTAATGTTAGCCCGTTATAGAAGGTATCTATTTGAGTCACGGGTAACATGTTGTGGTTAGGACATCGATCAATTGAAAGCTTATAACGTTCCCAAGCTTCGAATTAATACGGCTCATCGGGTCTTTGACGGAAATTGTAATATCATTCTCAACTTGTCGCCCCATTGAGGGTGGGAAGTATTTTCAGAGAAATATTTTGCCATTTGGTCAAAAGAGGTGATAGAATTCCTTGGCAAATGATCAAACATTTCGGCGGCACGACTTGCAAGAGAGTATGGAAGAGACGTTGACGAAATGGCGTCATCGGAGGGACCCCATTAATTTCATGCTTTGGTGACATGCAAAAATTGTCGAGATGCTTTGTTGGTTTAATCCCCGGTCGCGGAATATGGACACGAATTTTAAACTTGTTGATAATCATGTATTCTTAAGTCAATGTCTTTGCTTGAATTGGCAATAGAGCATATTGGTCCACCTCGTAACCATCTAATGAAGGTTGGCACAACTCCTCCTTAGTTCGGAGTCTGGGAACTAGGTTAAAACCAAACTCCTCGGCGGGAGGTGGTCCAGCCACCACCGCGCTCCATTAGCAGCAATGTTAAAACTACGGCGCGAGGATTTCAAATATGTTCTTCAAGATTAAATGGATCAATCACACTACGGTGGGGCTTGTTGTTGAGGACAGGTTGTGATTACGTGTTTGAGAAAGAGTGACGCATGCACTTAAAATATAAAAGAAATTTTACACTAAATCTTTTTTTTGGTTTTTTCAACAATTTTTCACAATCTATTTTATAACGAACAACGAGATAAGCTCACTTAAAACCTAATAATACAACAAGACTTCTCGGTAACTCTTTAAAAGAATAAACTTTTAAAGGTGAGTCGTTTAACGTCGGCTTAGTGACACAAAGTAAGTTTTAAATCTTTGGTTCGGGAAAACTTATTAATGGATAATTCTTCAAGTTGAAAATTATTACTATATTGTGTTCTTTTACCAACATGATGATTTTTATTGATAATTAAGGACAATTTTTTTTCTTTTTGATTTTTCTTGATTTTTTTTTGGTTTTTATATATATAAATATACTAATAAAAGAAAATGAAAAATATTTTTGTATTTTTGTATTTTTATAAAGAAAATAACTCCACAAGGAAGGATCTTCAAAGCACTAATTGTCAAACTTCGAAACGACAAACGCTTTCACTCCTCCCCGGCAACGGCGCCAAAAATTGATTCGGATTGAAACTAACCTTTAAAATATATAAATAAATATATATAATACTTATAAATATATAATAAGGATAATTATCAACAAAATCAATGAAACCGGAAGTAGTATATGATGTTCCCGGGTCGTAGTCCCAACGAGGAGTGAATTGGAAAGTCGAGAGTCGGTTTGATATTTGATGTTTGAATGACAAAGATTTGGATTTGATTTTTCTAATTAAAATGCAAAAACAATTAAGGAAAACCTAAAAACAAAAGCTAAAATGATTTAAACCTAAGACTTAGACGGGAAAGTAAAGACGCGAGTTAAAGAAAACTAAATTATCAAAAATTCACCCCTAAAGTAATTTTTTTGGTTTTTCTAATTTGAAATAACTAAATTAAAAGAAAAATGAAAGAAAATTCTAAAAGGGGGGCTTAAAAGGTTGAAAAATGAAGAAAACGAGAACCGGGCCCGAAACCCGTTCTTTAAAAATTGAAACTTTGCAAAAATGACCCTACGAAAGAAATTTTATTTTTCCTAGGTAAAAAATGATAAAAGAAAATTTTGTAAAAAAGAATTATATTTTTTTGATTTTTATTTAATTTTTAATTAATTAAAAATAGTTTTAAAGAAAATAAAAGATTAAAATAAGTAAACAATATTGAAAAATTATGAAAAAACACAGAAAAATAGAGTAAGGTGTGCTGGGTTTAAGAAAAATAAAAGTGAGGAAGCTGGCTTATTGAATAAGCCAGGAATAAGCCAAACAGCTTATGGGCTTGTTGGGCTAAAGAAGGCTTAAAGGAATAATGTGTGCAAACAATAGCGGATGAGCTATTGTAGCACAATTGGCAATGGGGTGTGAGTGTGGGGCGTTGGTATAAAGGGGGAGGTCCAGGGTTCGAGCCTGGGCCTCTCTCTTTTTATAAAAACTTTTTAAATTTTTTTTAAACTTATAAAGCACACAAAAATAAGCTATATTAAAAAAAGGACATTTTTTGAGAAACTTAAAAATAAGCTGTTAAAATAAGCAAAGAAAATGGCAGTAATGACTTTTTAACTAAGATCTAATTTAAGCTAACTGAGGGTTAATTTTATGAACAAATAAGCTAATGAAATACTAAAATAAGCAAAGACAGATATTACTCTATACTAAATAAACAAATATAAGCAAAAATAAGCAAAGGAAGTGGACAGATAAACAAATAAAAGAGGCAAATAAGCTAAGGGCAAAAGTGCATACAAAACAGCCCAAAGGACACCTTTGGGGCTTATTTTTTATGCACTTAGAATGAACTTGAGGGTTAACAGCTTATAAGGGCTTAAAGGCCAGCTTAATGGCTTTCTAGAAAAACAAAGGTAACAAAGATTGAACAACAAATAAGCAGTTGAATAAGCTGAGAAAGGTGGCTGTCACAGCAAGCATATGTTGTTGTGGTTTTTGTTAAGGAAAAAGGACAAAGTGCAGGTTACAAAATAAGCCACAAAATAAACTCCTAATCAAAAACTAGCTAAAAACAAATTAAAGCTGCTGATATTTTAAGATCAAAATGGACAGTTTTGACTTATGAAAAGACTTAACAAAACTTGACAGAATTTGACTAAAGTAAAAACTAACCTAAAGACACTTAACTAAATGCATTTTGACACTTAAAGGGACACAAAACAAGATTTAAAACAGGCTTTTAAAAGCTTAAATCAAATAAGCTGTGTTGACACAGTTTTGGACAAACAGTTTTCAAAGACACATGGAAAGACTTAAAATATAGCTAAAAGACTTAAAAACTTTTTGAAAATGACTCCAAACAACTAAAAGCAGCCTTCCAAAGATGGCCAAGGTGACCCAAAGGTTTATAACCCAAACTGACCCACTTTGGGCCCTTGTGCCAAACACCCCTTTAACCTTTACAACTGAAATTTAAAGCTGATTTCAAGAGAGTTGAGTAAAAGGTTTTGAAAACAGATAACAAGCACACATTAATAAGCAATAAGCAATATTAAAAACACAAGAATAAGCACTAGATTAAGCAAATAATGAAAAAGCAGTTTATAAGCAAATGATGACAGTTTTGCATAAAAACTTAAACTAAGGGCAAATAAGCATAAAACAAAGACAAAAAGCATTAAACACATATAAATAAGCAGGATAAGCAGAAATATAAGCACAAAATAAGCTAGCTACAGTAAAAATGCAAAAAATGTAAAAAGGAGGCTTACAAAGGGTCCTTTGCTTTTGGCTAGACATTAAGCTTTCCAAAGCTTATAAACCAGTCCTAAGTGCTTACCATAAGCTCTAAACCAAGGCCATCCTTAATTCACCTTGCTCCTTGCTTGATTTCTTTTTTCTTTTTTTTATATTTTTTTTTATTTTTGAGTTTTTTTTGACAGAAAATTAAAGAAGCTTTCAAACAGGTTTTCAATGGCTTAAAAACTTATCAAAGAGCTTATAAACAGTATTAAAAAGACAAGTTAAGCTTAATTGACAATATTTAAAGAAAACATGTAAATTGCATAAAATTAAAGTGCAAGAAATTTAAAGACAGCAATGTAAATGACAATAAATAAAGAGACAATATATTAAAGATGGACAAATTTTTGATATTACAAGGTCTTGCTTTTTACAAAAATTCGACTCCCCATAAACTAAGTTACATAAGCCCTATAAATACTAAAACTTGAGGTCTTGAGCTGTGTTTCTTCATAGAGAGAGACCAGCTGTTGTGTTTCTTTGGTGAGGAGAAAGCTCAAAGCATCTCAGCCCTTAATTCATCTTGGAGCCCAAGGTCTTATGATCCTAACCCTTAAAATTCTTGTCCAATGAGCATACAAGGGATTGCCAGCTTGTCCTTGTTGGTTTGTGAGGTGGGGGAGAGTTTTAATGAGTTTTTGGCTGGGGGTGAACAGTAAACGAGGAGGAGGGGACAAGGAAGCGTGAACAGTGGAGATGGGGATGGGTTGGTTTATGGCGGGAAATATGTTTTATAAAAGGTCAGGGGTGGAAGTTTTGGGTTTGGGCAAAAAGAGTCCCTCATGGTTATATGTTTGTTTGCATAAAAGGTCCCAAGTGGGGTGAAAAGTTTGGGGATGTGACATGTTTACCCCTCCACTGTTATATATGTGTTTGCAAATGTAGTCCTTGTGGACTAACGAAAGTTAAATGAAAAGGGATAAGGGACTTAACCGAGTTAAGTTGCTTTTGGGCTTTTTGATTAACATTGGGCCGTGATTATATATATAAAAGTTATGGGCCTATTTAAGGATCTTGGGCTTTAAGTCTTCATGCAATGTATAAATGGGCTGACCCGACTCATTAGATGGGTACGTGTGGGCCCATTTAATATTTCTTCGTTTTCGGCATTGGTCTTGACTTTGACTTTTCGGATTTGACCATTTGGTTGACTTTTGTTGACTTTGGCTTTGACTTTTTGGTCTTTGTCTTCGATTTGACTTTGTCTTTTCCACGCTTTTCCATTCCGTGCTCGGTTTTGTCGTTTTTGGCTTGATTTTTCGTCCTTTTGTCGGATATCCGTTTCCTGCACAATATAAATGAAAACATACAAATACAAGGTATTTTTGGGTATGTTTTTGGTCATTTAAGTCCGGTTTTAATGGAAAGTGGTATGTGTATTTAAGCACATACCAGTATGTGAACTCTACCCCTTTCGGATCCGTGAGTATCACTCCTGCTCCGCATCCGTCAACGCAAGATGACCCGTCTGTGAACAAGGTCCACTGTGCCGGGAGCGGTTCTTCTTCTTTTGCGGAATCATCCTGACCTTCTTCTTCTGGTCTTTCTACGATAAAATCGGCTAGCACTTGTCCTTTAACAGATACTCTTGGCCTATAATGTATGCCAAACTCCCCTAGTTGTATGCTCTACTTTTGCATCCTACCAGCGACTTCTGGGTTTGATAGTATGTTTTTGATGGGTTGATCCGTTATTACTATGATTGGATGAGCTTGGAAGTATCTTCTTAGCCTTTTGCTTGCATGTACTAATGCTAGCACCACTTTTTCCATGGGGGTGTAGTTTACTTCTGGGCCCCTTAGCGCCCGGCTGACAAAGTAGATTGGCATTTGCCTGGCTTCTCTTTCCGTCATTAGTACAGCACTAACCGCTTCCTTGGATGCTGCCAGGTAGACGATGAGTTCCTCTTGTTCTTCTAGAGCGGTGAGCATGGGTAACTTTGCTATGTGTTCCTTCATCTGTCTAAATGCAGCTTCCGCTTCCTCTGTCCATAGAAAGTCACTCTTCTTTGTGCATTTTTTCAAAGTTTTGAAAAATGGTAACGATTTCTCCGCTGATTTTGCTAAAAACCTGTTTAAGCTTGCCAACTTTCCATTTAATTTTTGCACGACTTTCAAGCATTTTGGTGATTGAAGGCTTAATACGGCATCTACCTTGTCTGGGCATATCTTAATGCCTTTAGTATTGACCTGGTATCCTAAGAACATTCCTTCTTCAACTCCTAAGGTGCACTTTTTTGGGTTCAGTTTCATGTTGATTTTTCTAAGCGTCTTAAATGTTTCTTCTATGTCGCGAACAACTTCATCCTCCGTGCGGCTTTTTATGACCAAATCATCAACATATACCTCTAGGTTTCTACCAATTTGTCCGTGGAATGTTTTGTCCACTAGCCGCTGGTAAGTTGCACCGACATTCCTTAGACCGAAAGGCATTTTTGTGTAGCAAAAAATGCCTTGATTTGTAATGAACGCGGTCTTTTCCTCATCCTCCTCTGCCATTTGTATCTGATGATACCCCTTATATGCGTCCAGGAAGCATTTGAAGGGGAATCCGCACAAGGATTCGACCTTTCAGTCTATTTCTGACAGAGGGTATCCGTCTTTGGGACATGCTCTGTTGAGGTCTTTAAAATCAATACACATTCTCCAACTATTGTCACTCTTCTTTACCATCACCGGGTTGGAGAGCCAATCGTGATAATAAACTTCCCTCATGATCCTAGATGCCACAAGTTTACTAACTTCGTCATTGATTGCTATGTTTCTTTCTGCGGCTTGACCTATTTTCTTTTGCCTAAACAACCTTTTCGTACATTCAACCTATGTTCCGCTATATGCCTTGGAACGCCCGTCATATCCGTTGGGGTCCAAGCAAATATGTCCAAACTCCGCTGAAGTAGGTTGCACAGCTTACCTTTGGTTTTCTCCGTAAGGTCAGAACTGATCATCATTGTCTGCTCCGGGTGTTCCGGATTGATTGCCACTTTTACCCTTTTCTTCTCTTACTTTGTTGACTGGGATGGGTTGTTCCTCTAGTCCGGAGACCATCGCACATTCAACTGGGATAATTTTACTGCTCTTTAGCATGAGTATTCCTCCCGTTACTAGAAATTTTATCATTCCGTGCGTTGTTGATGGTACTGCTTGTATCTTTCGTAACCCGGGCCTTCCAATGATTCGTTGTGTGGAGACGTCGATCTTACCACCATGAAATCCATCCATGCTGACGTTGAGTGTTCATCATCTCCGATTTTTACCAAGAGTGTTATCTGTCCCAATGGCCATTTTATTTTGCCACTAAACCCTATTAATGAGGTTGTAGCTGGGACCATTTGATTCTTTATCTCTGGATGTAGTCTATTAAAACAGTGCTCATAGAGTATTTCAAAAGATGACCCTCCGTCAATACATATGCGGTGCACTTGATGGCCTCCAATCTCCGCTTCTATTATTAGGGAGCCTTCCGGTCCTTCATCGTCCCGTAAATGTGGAAACAACATTTCCGGATTGGGTGAGAAGCTTTGAGTTATCTTTTGTCTTATTGCCGTTTGTCTTGACTGAATCATTAGAATTGCCTGAGGTTTCTCTTTTTCGGAGGTTTAGCCTTTCTTTTTTGGCTGGTCTTTTCCGCTGCTTTGCTTCAGCTCCCGGATTATATGCGACAGCTTCCGAACTTTGAGCATATCCTCAATTTGCTTTCTTAGATGGTTGCATTCATCTGTATTATGCCCCACTTCTCCGTGAAATTCGCAAAACTTGTTTGCGTTTCGCTTTTCAACCGGGGTTGTCATCGGAGGTGGGGTTTTGAATTTTCCTTTTTCTAAGGCCAGAATTTCCTTCGGTGTTTTCGTGAGAAGAGTGAACTTGTCCGGCCTTTTCTCTTGCTTATGTTGGTTGCGGAAGCTTCCCCCTTTTTTGAAATTCAGCCTATGACCCCCTTCCTGGTATCTCCAGGCCGGAGGGGCTTTTTTCCTTTCTTGATTTGAGGCCGCCTCTTGCCCTTAAAGGAAATATGTGGCCACCTGCATCATTTCGTCTACTGTTTTTGGAATTTTCTCGTGAAATCTTTTGGTAAGCTCAGGATTAGTGATTCCGTGCACGAATCTGGAGATTCTCATGCATTCCGGTGCTCCTTTAACATTTCCACTTTCCGACTTATACCTTTGTATGAAGTCTTTCGTGGACTCTCCGTCTCTTTGCTTGATGTTGTGGAGCACTATGGGGTCTCTGATGCACTTTTCCTGTTGGAGGTAGTTTTTCAGGAATGCTTCTCTTAGATCATTGTAATTGTCTATGGATTATGGAGGAAGGTCGTCAAACCACACCCGAGCGTTCCCGGTGAGTGTGGAATTGAACATGTGATGCCATGTTGGCATGGCCCACCTCTCCGTTTTCGCTGCTGCCTAGAAGATTTTCAAGTGATCTTTAGGATCTTCGCTTTCGTTGTATGTTTTTACATGACTTAGCATTCGCGTTTTTGGGAAGTCTAAGTGACGGATCCGAGACGTGAACGGATCAGTCTCGGCACATACCCAAGGTTGGGAGAGATCGTCATCTTCGACACTGGACTTCTTTCTTCATGATTTAGACTTCCAGTGCCCTCCCTCACTATCTTCGCTTTCAGAGTGACTTTCCGTATACCTTGAGCTTTCCTGACTGTTATCGGAGTGCACGGATGTGCTCCGTCCTCTGCTTTCGAGTCTTTTGAACACGGTACCTTCCCTTCTTGTCTTGTCCTTGTATTCATGCCGCGGCGATCTTGACCTTTCACGCCTCAACCTGGTGAAGACGCTAGGATTGTGGCGCGGGCTGCGAGAGCGTCTCTGTCTTCTTGGCGACATTGTCCTAGACTCATAATACGTTGATTCTTGCGCCCTAGTGGTCTTCTTCTGGGCCTCGCCAAAGTCAAGCCGCGCTTTTACTTCCTCCAACTTTTCTTTCTTTCTCTGCTCACACTCATACTTATCTGCCATGATTGGTAGTAGTTTCTCATAGCGCTTTTCGCAGAATTCTTCGAGATCTACAGCGGATGTAGTTATCACGGAGCCCTGGGGGTTTGTTTGTTTTTCCCTACCGTATTCTGCACATCAGACTTAGGATGGCTAGGGGTAGGTTGTTCGTGATTGCTCATGGTGAGTATTTTTAAGGAACGGAGTTATATCGGTCACACGGATGGCACCAACTTGTTAGTACAAAAAGCGTGTAGGGGTGAGTGTGGATCTGGAATGCTAAATGGGATGAACCAGGGGGTAAGATACGATGTTGATCTTGTACTAATCCAAGTAGTGAAGTGGCGGTCTGCACAAATGAGAGTAAACCGTTAGCCTTACCGCGGGGCGGACCCCACGATTAAGCTCTGGCGTGAGAGTAAGTATGTATGTTTGTCAGAGAATCAGAGAATGTCAAAGTATGTGTGTGTACTAATGATAGGATAGAATGTACCTCTGTGGGGTGTCAGAGTACCCCTTTTTATAGGTGAGCCAAATATTAGGTTTTCCTGAAACTTCGCTTATTTCTGTTAGTGGGCCGAAGTATGACCCTTATTTGGATAAGGATCCGCTTGTAATCGTGTTATGCGGACGCTAATTCCCTTTCGCGGACGCCTGCTGGTCCGCGAAAGATTTGTTACGTCCGGCTTGCTTTTTCCGCGCCGCCTAATACGGAACTGGACTTTTCCGTGGAGAGTATTATTTGCTTGGTTGGGCCGCGGGCCCATTGTAATTATATGGCTCAGGCCCAGAGGCCTGGTACACCTATTATACGTCATCAACGATTCAACTTTGTTAATCAAGTTTGGGGGGTAACGTGTTGGGTTAGAGAGTTGGGTACCTTTTGGCTGATGGTTTTAAGTTACGGGTCAAAAAGTAATGATACGTCATCAAAAGTTTTATGGCACTAGATTTTTTATAGCATCACATTTTGTGGCTCCCTCTTTAGCATCACAAAATATAATGTCATGGGAGACTTTTTTTTCATTTACATAAAATAAGAAATACGCAATATAACTTAAATAAATTTTATTAAAATTAAAAACACATTATAATAAATGCATAAAAAAGACATTACATAAAAATTAAAAACATAGTACGTAAACAAAAAAATACTTTCATAAATGCTCCACGAGGTCGTGTCGAAGCTCGTTGTGCGCTTTGCTATCAATCGCATCATTTGATCCAATTTCGTTGAATGTTCGGCTGTGGATTAACGAATATATCTCTAAAATTCGACACTTTGAATTTTTCCGATTGCAATATCATGTTATGTAATATTATACAACAATACATTCTTCTTTTCAACGCGTTGATTTGGTAAGCACGTGCGGGTTGTCGTATAATTCCCCAACGACCTTGTAGGACTCCGGAAGCTCGTTCAGTATCTTTTCTTGAACTCTTTTAAACTTCAAGGTTTTTCATCCCTTGCAATAGAATATGTTTTGACAAACGTAGCCCATGTTGGATAAATAACGTCGCCTAAATAGTAACCTTTGTTGTATGTTCTTCCGTTTATTACAAATGGAGCTTGCGGAGCTCTATCGGCAAGAACATCATCAAATAACGGGGAACCATATAACACATTAAGGTCATTATTTGCCTCCCAAAACCCCAAAATATGCATGCCAAATCCACAATTTTTTATCTGCAACGGCTTCTAACATAAAAGTTAGGTATTTATGATCACGTCTTTTGAATTGCCCATGTAAAGCCTTTGGGCAGTTTCTCCAGTCCCAATGCATACAATCAATACTCCCGAGCATTCACGGGAGTCCATGTTTTTCTTCGTGCAAAGTATGTGTTTTTTCAATATCCTCTAAAGTGGGTTTTCTTAAATACTCTTCTACGTATAAAATATATATGCAATTTGTAAAGTTATCTAAACATTGTCGTGAATAACGTTCAACAATTTGCAACTACTCGTCAAATGCATCGGGTGTTGTGTCGTATGCCAGTTGGCGTATGACGAATGTGCACTTCAAAATAGGACCATTACTTAAATGACCGACATCATCGTAACGTTGTTTAAAAAATGAAAGTACTCGGGAAGAGGCTGAGCATCATAATTTGTAATATCATTTTTTATTAAAAAGTGTAGAATTCATACGATACATTCGCCTAAAATTCTCTTCCGGGTATTTAGGAGGAGTGACATCCTTGCCAAAATAGTCGTCGATTAGCCATTGTTCAGCCTCCTCTCGTTGACGTGGTATGTATGTTTGCGTCCTCTTAGGAGCCGATCCCGATCCCGAACCCCCGGCTTCTTGATTACTCAAAGCTAGAAATTGTTCATAAGCCTCAAAAGCCAGCATATATCGCTCTGCATCGTCTTGAAAATAAATATCATAATGATCAAAGGTGTTGGTAGCGTTGGGATCCATAGTGGTTTTTTTTAATAGAAAATAAGTATTGTTGAAGTATATCGAGAGGTAGATACTTACTATATATGAATGCCGTATAAAAATATGTACTAGCTCTTAACATAAAAAATTTGTCGCGAGTGAACACATTCGGACATAATAGTATTACACTAGTTGGATCAAAAGGAGCGCACAATTAATGACTATATAATAGAAGAAAATTGTTCAATTTTGACAGAATTTATTATGTAAATTTGTTGTATATATTTGGACACAGACATGGTACACTTAAATTCCGAAACTCAACTATTTGTATTATTCGTTATTGGTGTTTAATGCAAGCCTGATTTCTTGTAGATACGACGTCGCCCTAGCTCTTAATACGTATGGGGCTAAATACGTTATGAACTTCGCTCACATGTTCAACATAAAGTGCTTACACACCATGTTTCCACCGGTAAGCTCATTCATACATATCAATATTATTAGATAGATCATTGATATTTCTTACAACTTATTTTCATACACCAATTAGTTATAGTTGGAACCCTAGGAGAGTAAGGAAAAAAAGTTATTCTCTTTATATGTGTGTTCCAAAAATTGTCTAAGTAGATAGATGTGTATTCAGCCTATGTCTCCGGGGAGAAGCCAGGATTAATGCTTGAAACTCCATACTACTTGGGAGAGTCGCTCAATGGAACAAGTGGTCTAGACATTGATGAAGAGAGAAAAATCGTTGAAGAAAAACTGAAAGAGGTCAAATCGGATCAAAATGCTAACGAAAAATCGATTAAAATAGCCATGAAGAATTTAGGAATGCAGAGGTATTAAATTGCTTCTACTTTAATTATGTGTTTTTCTTGCAAAATCTTTTACTTCAGTTTCTTTTATTTTTTTCGACCCAAAGGGTTTCTGGATGATAATAATAGTTTTTTTGTAGGTCAAATCATTATGGTTGGCCGAATACATACGTTTTTACCAAGGCATTAGGGGAGATGCTTATCGGGCACTTGAAGGGAGATATGCCAGTTGTAATTATACGTCCTACCATCGTCACTAGTACGTACAAAGAACCCTTCCCGGGCTGGGTTGAAGGTATTAGGTAAATGTTCGCTACTTGTAACATGTCAGGAGTTTAAAATAATTCTTTTCTTTCTATAGAAAAAAAATATATTAAAAGCTAGTAAGAAAGTTCGAAAAGTAAAATTACAAAAACTTGTTACAACACAATATTGGATCAATGATCCAATCATTCCAATCAAAAATTGATATACTATTTCCAGTGCTAATCCAAGAATGTGAAAGCAATTTTATCTATCAAAAGGCATGTAGTGTAGCGGTACACAGTGAAATGCTCCCGATCAAATGGTTGTGGTTTTTAATCCGATGGCCGTATATGGCATCTATATAAGTAATTTGTAAATGCCATTAAAGAAAGGTAGATATTTGTAAATAACGTGAGTTGACTTTCATATATAATTGTTTTTACCTCCTAGCTTTTTACTAGTTTTCTGATGAATATTACATTAAAAAAAAGGTAAATGATTCCTAGTTTCTTTAGTTTTGAGACGACCACCTTTTTTTTAAATACGAAACTTGATTACGACTAGAATACAAACATTCCTCAATGTTGGAAGAGTCTTGATTTTTTTGCTACATGATTTATAAGACTTGACAGGTACCAAATTGACCAAAATTAAATGCATAGCCGATCAGTTTTTTTTTTAAAACAAAAAAACAAGAAAATGAAAAAAGAAAAGCATCATCTTTAATTGTTTTCCCATTTTTCAGGACGATTGATAGCTTGGCTCTTGGCTATGGAAAAGGCAAGTTAACCTGTTTCCTTGGAGATCCTGAAGCAGTATATGATGTGGTGAGTTGCTTAGTTAAAACAACTTAGTTTATGTTAATAAAGATTGTTCACTCAACACAAAATTTAAGAAACAAATTTGATTATACAACCTCATTTCAGACATCCCTCATTTATCAACCAACTAATGAAGGGGAATAAAATTTATAGGTGCCGGCTGACATGGTGGTGAATGCTATGATCGCGTCAATAGCGGCTCATGCAAATCAAACTTCTTGTGAAACAATTTACCATGTGGGATCATCAGTATCAAACCCTTTGCAGTTCACCACAATCCAACAATGTGGCTACTCGTACTTTGCCGAGCATCCATTGATCGAAAAGGATGGAAAGGCTATCATAGTTGGTGAAGTTAAGGTATTGAACTCGATGGCGAGCTTCCATAGATATATTGCTCTTCGTTACTTGCTTCCACTGCAGGTTTGTCCTCTTTACCATTTCTTTCCGTCACTTTTATTTTCAACTACATACTAACAAGATTTTGTCTTGCATGCTTTAGGTACTTCGGTTTGTTAATCTCATATCATGCCAAGCTTTCGCTGGAACATATAAGAATCTTAAACGAAAGATCGCCTTTGTGCTACGGCTAGTGGAACTTTACAAACCCTATCTCTTCACGAAAAGCTAGTAAGTATCTTTAACACTTAGATCAAAGAAAATTTGCTATGCATCACAAATTTTTTAACTCAATGAGTTCCGTTCAAAAGAGTTCTTGATTTGTCATCTAATGCTACAAAATGTACTTAATATGTGACAGCTATGATGATATGCATACTGAAAAGCTACGTAGGGCAGTTAGAGAAAATGGGGATGAAGAGAATATCTTCTATTTTGATCCAAGGACAATCAATTGGGCTGACTACTTCCAGAAAATACACATGCCAGGATTAAGGCAACGTGAATTTAAATGATCAAAGAGATAAATATATACGGTTGCATACATATATTTTCAGCTATCATGCCTATAGCACAACGTACACTCTCGTGGAACTAAATGTATTAGGGACGGATTGAAGAAGTGTACCGTTCCTCGTACAAGTTTCCTACAAGTGATTTATTATTGTTGTTTTGAACAACTATACGGCTAAACTAGCAGTAATTGTGTTTCAAGTTAAATCAATTAGTTTTCATACCTTGTGTCTGTAATTGTCGTCATATTCTTGTTAATCGATGAATTGTGCATGAAATAATAATAGTGATCATATTACATACATACCAGATGCAAATCAAAACAACACAAGCATATCTACTTTTACCCATCAAGTCATCATCAAATACTGTTTTTTTTTTTTTAAATAGAAAGCAAACAACTGACGTATTAATTTTTATTTAGTATATAAATATCCTCTTTAAATATATTACATTTAATATATTTATTATTAATTGTTTTACGTATTAACGCGTGCGTCCCCGTAGGCTCAAATAAATTTCCAGACATATATTATTTTTACGTGGACATAATCCAACACCAACATCATGTACTTCAATCTATATAAGTTGTCAACAAGGAAAAACTTACTTAAAAAACAAGCGAGTTTGGATCAGTCTCGCCGGGTGTGTCTACTCAGAAACGAATTGAAATAAAATTTTGTATGTATTTTATATTCGTGCGATAATGCTATCTAGCTTTGGAGGAAAGTCCTGCAATGATCGAGGACTGTGAAACCACAAACTTAAAGCTCCATTATGGTTAATTACTTGAAAATGTATTATACTTGTCACTTTTTGTTATTGTGTGTATCGAACTTTTTTTTTCTTATTGTGTGTATTGAACTTTCAAATTTGGACCTTTGTGTGTATTTTTGCCACTATTTAGCCATGTAAAATAACCATTTTACCCTTCAAAATTTGAAAAAAGTAAGGGTAAAATGGTCATAAATACACACAAAGGTCAAAATTTGAAAGTTCAATACACACAATAAGAAAAAAAAAGTTCAAATGGTCACTGGTAAAATTATCTCATCTATCTTATTGAGAAAATGATTTAACATATGATGTTATAATTTGAGTAATATTAGAAAACTATCTCCAACGTTGCCCAGTGGAAGTCATCTTGTATTAGGATGCGTACATATAACAAATAATATATGTCCGGAAAATTACTCGAGCCTGCTGAGACGCACACGTTAATACATAAAACAATTATACATTAATATATTATGCGTAATTTATCAATTAGTGATTAAGCTAAAACGAGCGTTAAGTAATTAGTTATTTAACGGTATTTGCAAATAGTCGTTAAATGTTAACAATAATGACTTGAATGCAAAAACGAGAAAAAGAAAAGTGAGGGAACCCCTCCTTTTTGCCCTAACCGATCGGCACAACAATAATAGTAGGATTGGGGTTGCCTAACTTGCAAGCCAAGTAATTATGACTATATAAGGAGGCTTAAGGATACATTAGTTACTAAGGCTTAAGGTGTTGCCCTACCTTACTACGAAACCATACTCTATAATTTTTTTCCGTAAGTTCTTGCAACTACATAGTTATAGCGAATGATCTAGGGTTTGAATGCCTTTTAATCTTTGCCCGCGCCACTACATGCTTTGGCATATGAGGCAATTATTGAAAGAACTTGTGTACTTGTACATTTGTAGAGTACAATATAGTGTTTAGTCATTCTTTAATCTTTTCTCGCGGTAAATTTATGATTCTTTGTTCGAAAACATAGATTGAATCGTCAATTTATTTTAAAAGGTGTACTACCACTATTTTATACACATATTAGTTTGGAAAATTTAGTGATACACCGTAATAAATAATTTAATTGAGTACAACTTTTATTAAAATTACGAACATGTATGCATGCTTCTTCGTACATATTTAACACGTCAAATATTATACCCTTTTAAATAAGTTGTTTGCCACCCAATGTGAAAGAACACTTGCAATTGCCTTCTACATTACGTGAGACGTAGGTAGATTGCAACCCAATGTGATTATACACTTGTCGTGAGATGTTAGTGTTACATAATCACATTTCTTTATTGGCGTCTTAATCGGGTTAAGCTGGTGAGACCTTATGCTTGAGGCATAGATGGGATGAAACATGCTTACGTAAACACTTTTGCTTAATCACAAGTGAAATAAGTAAGTCTCATTATGTTCTAGAAATTGCACTAGTTTGGCAATTATTGATCGTCAATTACCTTTCAAATACACCATTGCTAGCAGATCAACTGATATGATGGTGGTATGTCATTAGGATCCTAGCCTTGAGAAATTAATTGTTCATATGGTTAAACATGGGTAGTTAATTTTCTTTAAAGAGTATTATCAAAAATACTAAAATTTTAAACTTTTATATGTTTTGTAGATGGCATTACTTGCTCAAAATATAAACCATGTGGCTTTCAGATCGATGCTCGATAGAGAAAAACTTTCTGGTACTAATCTTAATTATTGGTTTCGTTCACTAAGGCTTGTCCTTCGAGTTGAAAAGAAACTCTTTACCATTGAACAACCTATACCCCCTGCTCCTGTTGTCGGTGCCACCAATCAAGAATTGGAGGACTGAAACAAGATTTATGACATTCATAATGAGGTTGCATGTCTTATGCTTAGTAGCATGACTCCCGAACTTCAAAGGCAGTTTGAAAACTTCTCGCCTTATGACATGCTTTATGAGCTTAAATCTATGTTTGAGAAACAAGCTAGAGTTGAGAGGTTTAACATAATTCAAACTTTCCATGCTTGCAAACAAGAAGAAGGGAAATCCGTTAGCTCATATGTTCTTAAGATAAAGAGCTATGTGGAGAAACTGGAACGTCTCGGTTATGTCCTCCCATAAAACATTAGTGTTGATTTAATCTTAAATGGCCTCACTAGTAACTTTGTCGGCTTTCTAATGAACTACAATATGCATAACATGAGGAAGATAATTGGTGAACTACATGCTTTTCTTATTGAGTATGAAAAAGGTTTACCTAAAAAGGCTACTACACCATAAGTCCTTACGATTCAAGGTGGTAGAATCCAGAAATCGCAAGCTGCTAAAAGGAAGGGTAAAGAAAAAGGCAAGGACAAGAATTAAATAGTTTATGCCCCTAAGCCTATAAACCCTAAACTTGCTGCTAAAGAGCACCCGACAAAGGATGACGCCTGCTACTACTGCAAAGAGGTGGGTGCTTGGAGAAGAAATTTTCATGTCCACCTTGCGGAGTTGATGAAGAAAAAGAAGCAAGCTGGCACTGCCGGTACTTAAGGTATCTTCACAATATAATTATTTTCTTTTTCTAATAAATTCTGGTTGTATGACATCGGTTTTGGTACTCACATTTGTAATACTACATAGGGTCTTAGGGGTGAAAGGAAGCTGAAACAAAGAGTTGTCTATTTGTACATGGGCAATGGTGTTCATGCACAAGTGGAATCTATTGGAAGTTTTGACTTAGTTTTGTCTAATGGCTTAGTTATTTGTTTATACAATTGTCATTATGCGCCTATTATAACTAGAGGTGTTATTTTAGTTTCTCATTTGGTTGACAATGGTTTTATCTAACGTTTTACGGATTATGATATTTTAGTTTCTAAGAATGATGTTCTTTATTTTAATGTTATTCCATGTGATGATATATATGAAATTGATATGCTTAATCTTGTGCTAAATGTTAATTCTATCTATAATGTGAGGAATACAACAGCCAAGCTTAACTTGGACTCTACTTATCTGTGGCAATGCCGTCTTGCTCATATAAGCAAGAAACGTATTGAAAAGTTGTAACATGATGGGCTTTTAAATTCAACGGATGATGAATCATTTGATCGATGCGTATCTTGTTATTCGGTAAGATGACAAGGAAACCCTTTCCGCATCGTACGAAAAGGGCGACCGATCTTCTTGGACTAATACATACGAATGTTTGTGGTGCACTTAGACATGTGTCAAGACAAGGTGCTAGCTACTTCATAACCTTTACGGATGATTTCAGTCGTCCTGGGTATGTTTATTTACTTAAACATAAACATGAAGTCTTTGAAATATAAAAGGTTTTTAAGAATGAAGTAGAAATTCAACTCGAGAAGAATATAAAGGCTTTTCGATTGGATCGAGGAGGCGAATATATAAGTCAAGATTTTAAAGATTATCTGAAAGCTTGTGGAATTTTCCAACAGCTTACTCCTCCATACATAGCACAACACAATGGTGTATCTAAAAGAAGGAATCATACCCTGCTTGACATGGTTCGATCAATGATAAATCTTAAAACTTTAGCGTTATCCTTTTGGGATTATGCTCTAGAGTCTGCTACACGCATACTCAATATGGTTCCAACCAAGAAGGTTGATAAGACACCATGTGAATTATGGTATGGAAAAGTTCCTAACTTATCTTACTTAAAGGTCTAGGGATGTTAGGCACTTGTAAAGCGTGACACGCCTGACAAACTCTAACAAAGATATGTTTAGTGTATATTTGTAGGATACCCAAAGGAAACAATGGGTTACTACTTTTACTTACCACCTGAAAACAAGATTGTTGTTGCAAGGTATGCTGAGTTCTTAGAAAAGAATCTCATCTCTCAAGAAGCCAGTGGGAGGGTGGTAGAACTTGAAGAAATTGAAGATGAAGATGCATCGCCTTCTAAAAACACTAGCGAAAATCTTTTTGAGGTTGAGAGTTTCGAACCACCTCAAAAAGATATGGCTCCCGTTCGTAGGTCTATAAGGACACATCAAGCTCCTAAACGTTATGTCTAAATGTAGAAGTTGAGGAGCGTAGTTTAGGGGATCTTAATGAACCCGCTAACTATAAAGATGCATTAATAAATCATGAATCTAATAAGTGTCTCGATGCTATGAATGTGAGATGCAATCAATAATGTAATCAAGTTTGGCGCTTGGTTGATCTTCCTCCAATGATAAGACCGTTAGGAGTAAATGGATTTTCAAGAAAAAAATCAGCATGAATGGTAATGTACACACCTATAAAGCTCGTCTTATGGCGAAGGGTTATACTCAAACCTATGGGATTGACTATAAAGAAACTTTTTCTCTACTTGTAGACATTAGAGCTATTAGAATTCTTCTAGCCATAGCGGCGCTATGACTATAAGATATGGAAAATTGATGTCAAGACTGCATTCTTAAATGGTTATCTTGATGAAGATATCTATGTGGTACAACCTGAAGGTTTCATTGATCCTAAACATCCCATAAAAGTATGCAAGCTTCAAAGATTCATTTATGGACTTAAGCAAACATCAAAAAGCTAAAATAAAATATTTGATGAGCAAATCAAAAAGTTTGGTTTTGCTCAAAGTCTTGATGAGCCATGTGTATATCAAAAGGCTAGTGGGAGTAATGTTACATTCCTCATCTTATATGTTGATGACATAATCATCATGGGAATGACATTCCATGGTTACAAAGTGTAAAGAAATATCTTGGAAAGTGTTTCGCCATAAAGATTTGCAGAAAGCAGCATTTGTTCTTGGAAGCAAGATCTACCAAGATAGATATAAGCGGTTAATTGGACTAAGTCAAAGTGCTTACATGGATAAAATCTTAAAAACATTTAGGATGTATAATTCCAAGCGTGCCAATATTCCCATGCAAGAAAGACTTGACTTAAATAAAACACAACGTGCTTCTACACCTGAAGAGGGTAAAGCGTATAAAAAATGTTCCTTATGTTTCAGCTGTAGGATCCATTATGTATGCGATTAGATGCACTAGACCTAATGTGACGTTCGCACAAAACATAACAAGCCGTTTTCAATAGAATCCAGGTGAACCAGACTAGACTGTCGTGAAAAACATTCTTAAGTAATTAAGAAATACTAAAGATATGTTCTTGGTTTATGATGGAAATCCTGAAGCTGAGCTTAGAGTCACTTGCTATTGCGATGCTGGATTCGAGACCGATAGAGATGACATAAAATCTCAGACGGGATACGTCTTCGTTTTGAATGGAGGCGCAGTAGACTGGAAAAGCTCCAAGCAAAGTACTAATGCAATGTCCGCTACAGAAGCTGAATACATAGCTCCTTCAAAATCTGCAATGAAAGTTGTTTTGATTAGGAAGTTAATTTCTAGGCTTGGCATTATACCCATAATAAACAAACCAATTAAGATGTTATGCGACAATTCCACCGCACTTCTTATCGCCAACGAACCAGGGGTTCAGAAGGGCGTCAGACACTACCATAGAAGATATCATAACGTTCGTGAGTGTATTGAATTGGGTGAAATTAATCTTCTTAAAGTTCACACAGATAACAATCTAGCTGATCCATTTACGAAGGCTTTACCAAAAGGAAATCTTACTCAACATGCTAGGAGCATTGGATATCGTTTAGCTAGTAGTTTCATATAGATATGTGTTTTAGTATTTGGATAATGGATATTATACAATGTTTATTTTATAATGAATTAAAGTATTTGGTATGTTTGTTTTTAGTTATTATTGATTGTGTTATATATTTGCATGTTTAAATCCGTGAATGATTTTTATTATTCTAAATTAGTCCATTGTCGATCAATTATATAAGAATATTATTGAACTAAGAAAAATTTGAGTGATTGGTAATATTATTGAAATATTAAAGGATGTGTCTGTCAAACTCACATAATATTCACATGTTGAATATTGGACTTCCCCAACTAACAAGATTATCACTTTATGGATCAACGTCATTAAGCGAATCTTGTAAGTGATTTTATTTACTAATCCTTAACTTAAGATGCAAGTAGGTCTTGTATATGTGGATAATCTTTCTTATTATTGTTTAAGCTATCCTGAATAAGGTACCTATAAAGGACTATTTTCAGAAGTGACTGTGAAGCATAGGACTGACACGTTCATTCAATATATAATTTGTTCCTTCAAACTGTTGAAGAATGATGCCACTAGGACCCTCGTAGGATTAATCAGATGTATGTATTGCCACATTTAAAGCTCATCTAGAAGTGTCTCGATGAATTTTGGTAATCTTGATTAAATAATGAAATGACTTTGATCCATATCCATTTTTAGCACGGTATATGAAACAAAGGGATAATAAATGCTTAAATCACTTAAATGTAACTTTACGAAACTACACTCAGGTATTTCTGGGAGCAATGACGTGTTGCTAGACTCTTACCAATATTATTATATTATTTGAGACATGTCCAAGTGGGAGCTGTTGGAATGTGTACATATAACAAATAATATATTCCCGAGAAATTACTCGAGCCTATAGGAACGCACGCGTTAATACGTAAAACAATTATATGTTAACATATTATGTGTAATATATTAATAAGTGATTAAGCAAAAACGAGCATTAAGTAATTAGTTATTTAGCGGTATTTGTAAATAGTCGTTAAATGTTGACAATAAGGACTTAAATGCAAAAACGAGAAAAATGGTTTTTGTTTTGGTTCGATCGACCCTAACTCACAAGGGGTGTTCGTTCGACTTGCTTGTTCAAGAAGAAAGATTCGTTTGCTTAATCACTACTAGTACTAGCATACATAATTGTTTGCTAAGAACGTATTGTGTGTGTTACTCATAGAGGATTCATTGTTTGAATCTTGGGGTTTCGTGCGTTTGTTTGATTTACACACGTGCGTGTATTCAAAATTAGTTTGTTTGCTTTAATTGCTAAAAGATATGCAATTCTTGATTCTATGTTAATTACGTTATACTTGAATACTCGTGTTTATTAATGATTAATAAGATTACAAAATCCAATATCTTAAAGGTCTTAGAAAAGGCTTGTGTTTAAACCCCGTTGGGTGAACATCTTATTAGGATGTCTAGGGAAGAGTCCATGTCCAGAGCCAGTGAAAAACATGTGCAGCAGGTGCATGTGCACATGGCCTCATCTTTTAAAGAGCCTCCAAATTCTAGCCCAATTGTTACCACCTAATCCCATTGGGCTCATATATAACTTACAAAGTGAGTGATGCACGGGTAGTATCACTACAAGAAAAAAGGGATATAGTGACGAGAATTGAGTGACGACTTTTTCATTTGGTCACTATTTAAAGGAAAATAGTGACGAATTGAAATTACTTGCCTTATTTGAGAATTAGGTATAACGCCATGTGAATGTGATATGATTCTATTTAGCCAACATTATTATGATGCCTTTTTAAAAATTCGCCTTACTTATAACTTAATAAGCATTTCTCTAAGTAAGAGTAAATTGTCATGTTTGAGAGGCCTATTTTCTAATTTTGCACAGGGCCACCAAAATTAATGAGACGGCCATGTCCACGTCAAATGACAATCGAAACACCGGTTAAGTTGTGTACATCAAAGCATAAAAAATCAACTTTCCCGAGTTAGAGTGAACATAGATACCTCTCCTATTTACCTTTTTGGTTCGAGTCACTTTATGGCGTTTACCTTTTTAGTTCGAGTCACTTTATGGTCTCTATGAGCCTATATGGAGTAGATGTTCATACACATGGAAAAGCCATCAATCAATTTAGTCAACCAATTAACTAAAGTTATGGCCTTCTCTTAATATATTAAAAACATCATCTATTTATTTGTTTAACTAACGGGTCTCAGATACAAGGCTAATTAAGTTGTACTCAATAGTCTTTCATTGTCTTGCTCCTCGCAAGTCTTTTGTTGTATATCTCCTAGCTAGTTTGTTATATTAACAAGCAAGATTAACCGCGCGTTGCTGCGGGGCGTTACTTTTTTGCGCGTTGGTGCGGGGCACTGCATTTTTTTTATTTTTTTATTTTTGTTTGTATTTTGTGCGGGTTTATTTTTTCGATCTTTTATAACACCCCCATTTTTGACATATAGCAGCGGAAGCTAATCTGGGGTATTATTTCATAGTACAATAGTCATAATCATAGAAAACGACACAAGAGAGAAGTTTTTAAAAGATAACTTATCATTCATTATTTCATGAGTAAATTGCATAAATCGTCCTTAAAGTTTGGCCAAATTGCATGTTTCGTCCCAAACGTTACGAAAGTGCAAGGATCGTCCATGTGGGAAACCTTTGGTGCAAGTATCATCCCTGTAGGGACAATACTTGCACCAAAGGTTTGCCCAAAGGTTTCCCCACAGGGACGATACTTGCACCAAATGTTTCTCACAGGGACGATCCTTGCATTTTCGTAACATTTGGGACGAAACATGCAATTTGGCCAAACTTTAAGGACGATTTATGCAATTTACTCTTATTTCATCAGAGTTTTTACAAACAGAGGTCTCAAAAATCTACATGAAAACATAAAGTTTAAATGATAACAGTTTAGCCATCTTCAAGTCCGTGCCACTCCGTGCCATAAGGTGCTCAGTTACCTGAGATAAACATGCTAAAAATGTCAACACAATGTTTGAGTGATATTCATAGGTTTATAGTAAACAGTTTGAATACAAGTTCAATAGTGGGTTACGTTGTTATACACCCATAAGTGTAATAATTGCAATGAGTACAATTATTATAGAAAACAGTATTATTGTCCTGAGCTCATGCACCGAGACCTTGAGATAATCAATAATCACAATAAGTTGCCCCAACGGGTGCCTTTGCCAAACACCCGCATAGTGTTTCAAATGAAGTGCGTTTGGTTACCAGAAAGTATAGGATCACCTCGGGGAGCTCCTAGTCCCTATGATTATTCACAGCATTCGAGCTTACTCCGAAAAATAATTAACGGTTCATGATAGTGAGGTCTTAATGGCAAAAGTAAGGACTTAGGTAATAATATATCAGGATAACATACAGTTGGAAAAATACTCGTATTCATGGTTTATAGCATGTATCCCCCTCGCGGGTTTATGAAAACATTAGAATATTTAAAATGCGAGGCTATGAACTCACCTTAACAGGGGAAATCTGATTGATGGCAAAAGTATATAAAGTGAAAGTAACGGCTTCGTCACGCAACCTGGGGTAATATGTCAAGTCTTAGTGTGATGGTTTATGTTTTAAAACTTCATAAAGTTTAACGTATTACTTTGATTTATTAATTTATGGAAATATTGTATCACTGTTCGGGCCATCATAATTCAGAGGTCATGTAGTAAACGTTTGAGGAGCCAGGACACTTTAAATCGTAAATCCAGCAAACTCGTCAAAACGTATACCCAAATGAAACTCCTTATATGAAGCTCCCTAGTAACGTGATACGATAAGATTTTAAGTTTCTTCAAAAGTTAGTCGATGATAAATTACGTTAAATATATAACGTAATTGTTTTATAATGCGCCGATCGATGATTAATAACGATTAATGTGTCGGGTTTTAATAAAATCGGGTTTTATAATATTAATATATATTTTTATAATTTATATAAAAATATTATATTTTATATTTTTAAGTTTGCAAAAATGGCAATATATACCCTTGGTTTATAAATTTTACATTTCGTTTACTCCTTTATATGCAAAGTATATATAATTTAATACCTTTAACTTTAGAAACTTCGGCAAGTAGGTCCTTTAGTTATAACTTTAGATAATGACATTTTTCAGGCCCCTTTAGTTATAAAATTTCAGGAAGTTACGATATATATCCCCTTGCATGGGATTTATTTGCCAACAAAAAAAAAAAAAAAAAAAACAAAAAAAAAAAAACAAGAAAAAAAAAAAAAAAAAAAAAAAAAAAAAAAAAAAAAAAAAAAAAAAAAAAAAAAAAAAAAAAAAAAAAAAAAAAAAACAAAAAACAAAAAAAAAAAAAAAAAAAAAAAAAAAAAAAAAAAAAAAAAAAAAAAAAAAAAAAAAAAAAAAAAAAAAAAAAAAAAAAAAAAAAAAAAAAAAAAAAAAAAAAAAAAAAAAAAAAAAAAAAAAAAAAACAAAAAAAAACAAGTCCAAAAAGCCATGCAAGCTTATTTTAGGATTCCAAATGATATTTGCAGGTTATAGCTTATTTGAAATCAGCTAAATAGAGTTCTAATAACGTAAAAAAAGTTTAGAAAAATGATTCGTTAGCTAGAAAATCAAAACGGGTCATTTTTAGGGTTTTAATAAAAAACACATGGGTTTGAGGATTCAAGGCTTTAACAAGAGTTCATATATGATCTTAAGAGTATTATGAACATTCTAATACAGATTATAAGCTTATTGAACAAGATTTTGAGCTTACTTGAGCTAAAATGGGTCGAAATGGGGTTTTCGGGTTCGTACGCCTAGTAACGACTTCAAGGGCTCCTTTTTCTTGATTCTTGGCTTCTATTCTGAGCTTAGGGACTTCACTTGATCCTTCTTGGTCTAAGTTAATACTCCATTATTGTATATGATGAAATTTGAGGTGTGATTGAAGAGTGTGTGTGTTTTGGCTATTTATAAGGTTCAAAACCCTTGGTGCCCAAGTTTTATTGGTGGATAAGGGTTAAGGGCTAGAGATAGATGACTAAGGATGTCCTAGGGTGAGTACTAAGGGCTATAGAGGTGTAGCTTAGCAAGGTGGAAGGTTGTGGGGGTCTTAGAGGGTCACGACTAACCACAAGGATGACAAGGAGGTGTTTGTTTACAAGTAGCTTACAAGAAGTTGATGAAGGTGCTTGGTAGACTACTTGGTGACATGGTGGTGATGTCATAGAGGTGATTGAGGTGCTAGGGTGCTAGATTAGGTTTAAAATGGGTCAAAATGAAAGAAAAAGGGGTGACAGGTTGGTTTGATTTTTGGTTAGGGTTTTAGGGTTTTAATTCGTGTTAGGGTTAGGGTTTAAGATAGTATAGGGTTTAGGATTAGTGTTAGGATTAAGGTTTAGGGTTTAGGATTAAGGTTTAGGGCTTAGTTTTAAGGTTTAGGGTTTTAGATTAGATATTAGAACTATTTAGGGATTAGGTTTAGGGTTTAGAAGTCATGCATTAAGTGCTTGTACCTTGTGCTAAAGTGGTGGTAAAGTTTAAACAAGATTTAGGAGCTTAAATGGACATATTTTGGTTTTTAGCTAGTGATTAGCTCGCTACATTGTGCTTTAGAAAAAGTTGTAACTTGATTTAGGGGAGGGAAAAGGATATTTAAATGTTGGTGCTATGATAATGGTTACTTTTGCTGTAAATGGTTTGTACATTTAAATTTTATATGTATTCATTACATATAATTAGGGTTTTGATATAAACGTTAACGTTTAATGCTTGTTTTGAAATAACGTTTTGAAAAGTACGTTAAATAGATAATGTACTTGGTAAAAAAAATGATATTAAGATATATACTTGACAAATTAGGATGTTTTATATGATGATAATCCATAGATAGAGATGTCATGGGGTAGTGGTTGCAGTAAGTGCGTTTACGTCCCTTTAGTAGATGGCAAGTACGTGGCATAATGAGATAAAGCAAAAAAATTTCCCTGTAAAAAGGTCGGTATAATAAAGTGCATCTATATATAATAGATGGATATTACAGTGCATCTAATTTAATAGATGGATAATTACATTGATGAAAATTACGGGTTGTTATAGTCTCCCTCCCTTAAAAGAAATCTCGTCCCGAGATTTAGTTGGATGCCGGAGTGATGTTTGAAAACAGATGTGGATACTTGGCACGAATTTGATCTTCGCGTTCCCACGTAAATTCTGGTCCTCTTTTAGAGTTCCATCTTACTTTGACTATAGGAATACGACTTTGTTTTAGTTGCTTGACTTCTCGATCCATGATCTCTACTGGTTCTTCCACAAAGTTGAGTTTGTCATCGAGTCGAAGCTCTTTCATTGGAATGACAAGGGATTCGTTAGATAAGCATTTCTTTAGATTAGAAACGTGGAAAGTACTATGGATATTACTGAGCTCTTCGGGAAGCTCAAGTTTATATGCCACTGGGCCAATCCGTTCAAGAATTTTGAAAGGTCCAATGTACCGAGGGTTAAGCTTTCCTCGTTTTTCGAATCGGATGACACCTTTACAAGGTGATACTTTTAACATAACACGATCTCCAACTTGAAATTCTAAAGGCTTTCGTCTTATATTGGCATAACTTCTCTGCCGGTCTTTGGCAGTTTGCAAGCATTGTCGAATTTGCACTATCTTTTCAGTGGTTTCATGGATTATTTTTGTTCCCGTGAGTTGAACATCTCTAACTTAGGCCCAACAAGCAGGTGATCTACAGTTTCGACCATAATGTGCCTCAAATGGTGTTGCCTTAATACTGGCATGGTAACTGTTATTGTAAGAAAATTCTACCAGTGGTAAGTGTTTTTCCCATCCTTTTCCGAAATCTATAACATAGGCTTGAAGCATATCTTCGAGTGTTTGAATGGTCCTTTCACTTTGTCTATCGGTTTCGGGATGATATTTTGTACTCATGTCTAATTGAGTACCTAAAGCCTTCTGTAATGATTACCAGAATCTGGCTTGCCGTGGCGAGGAAGGGCTGTCCTAAAATGATCAGGACTAGCTCGTCTTCGTCCATTTCACAGATTCACGAAATCCGACAGGAAGATGAATTTGCCTACCTTTACCAATAGATTCTCGCAGACCCCGATGGGGTATTTGATGGACCGATCGGCCAACTGAATACTCATTTTGGTAGGTTTGAGGTTAGAAATCCCTAATCTTCGAAAGAGAGAATGTGGCATGAGGTTAATACTTGCCCCTAAATCAGCCAAGGCATTTTTTACTGCCAGGGGTCCGATGAGACATGGCAGTGTGAAGCTTCCTGGGTCTCCTTCCTTTTGGGGCAGACTCCTTTGAATGATAGCGGAACACTCCTCACTAAGTTTGACTGAGGAGGCTGCTTTCTCAAGTTTTTCCTTATGCGAAAGTAGGTCTTTCAAAACCTTAGCTCCCTTTGGCATGTGAATCATTGCTTCAAGGAATGGCAGATTGATATGAATCTGCTTAAAGATTGAAAGAAGCCGCTCATCCTCGTCATCCTTTTTCTGCTTCTTTAATCTGGATGGAAAAGGTAGATTGGATGTTTTGGAAGGCGGGTAAAGGATGGATGGCCGAGGGGCGGGTTCTTGTGTAATGTTTGGTTCGGCGCCCTCAAGCCCTTCCTTTTTGGTTTCCCTTTCGGTGAAGTTGTCAGTCGCTGGTCGTGGTGGGGCTGGAAAAGGTGGGTCTCGTGTGCTAATTCCTGATCTGGTTGTTATGGCGAAGGTCGGTGCTTCGGGTTTTGGAGTTTCGCTTTTGCTAATCGTTGAAAGTATTTGGGAGTATTGTTCACGCAGTTCCTTGCGATGTTGGACAAGCATATTTCCTATCCCTTTTGCGTGAGACTTTTTCTCAAGCATGAAGTTGGCGAGCTCGTCCTCAAACTTATTTCTGACAATCCATTCGGGGCCATCCTCCCCTTTTTCTTTACGTTTGTTGTTCCCCCATGGTGAGGTATCGTCGTTCTGATAGAACCTCAGAAGGGAAGGGTCATTATAGATGTCTCCCCCGGATAAGCATACCTGTTCAGCCTGGCTAAGTTGCTTGCATTCATCGGCCTCGTGAGATCCTCCGCAGTAGTCGCAGATTAGGTAGGGGTTTTTTAGCCCGACTTCTGGTAGTGTTTCAGAGGTAGGAGATTTGATGGAAAAGCACTTTTTAGGCGCCCCCCTGAATGTGGGATTGCATTGTTTTCAAAATGGAAGTAAATGTTCAGGGGTGGTGACATGTCATCACATAGATCATCTTGGTATTGGACATATTCTTCAATTCGAATCCACCCTTCTTCTTCGGTGAGAGAGTGGATGCGGAATTGAGTGAACTGGTCGAGTTTCCTATGATCGTCCTGGGATATGTTATCATGAAATATTTGCACCATAAGCCATTTCTGTATTCCATGATGGGGGACTTGGTTGATTAAGTCCTGGAAACGGATCCAGGCACTTTTGATGGGTTCGTCGTCTCTTTGTTTGAATCGAATGACTAATTCTCTAAGGGCCTAGGTACGTCCAACCAAAAAGAAATAGTCGAGGAATCGTGACACGAGCTGCTCCCACGTCGTGAATTGAGTGAGGGGTATTCTGTCAAGTCATTCTTCAGCTTTTCCTTTGAGGGAGAAGTGGAAGAATCTTAACCTAGATGTATCTCTTATGGCTCTGTTAGCTTGTATGTTATCAACGATACTTAGATAGTGTTTAACATGGCGGAGGGGGTCCTCGGTTCTTAGTCCCTGGAAAGTGCATGTATTTTGAATAAACCAGATGTCGCGTGAGTCAACGATTCTTCTGGTTTGTTTAGTTGGAACGGTGATTGGATTTTGGAAACCGTAGGATGTGGGGCGAGAATGTTCATGCAAGGTCTTGGGAGGGGTTGACGGTTTAGGTTCGGTGTTGTTGGACGAAGATGCTTCATCGTCAAAGAGGTTTCTTCCGGCAATAGCAAGAGAGTCGTTTTGATGTGATCGCAAAGCAGCTCTCCTAAGCCTTCGGAATTCTCTTTTGGGTTCGTTGAGAGGTTCCGTTAACTTTTTAACGGTGCTACTCTCATAGTGACAGATGAAACAGAAATAACGAAGAAAAGATAGACTACAAGAAAGCAAATATGCGGGAATTAAATCTTACTTGAAAGGATTCAAGCAAGTAGAACTAAGCTAAACTATGATCAATACCTAACTATTCCCCAGGCGGCGGCGCCAAAAACTTAATGTGCGGTCGCGTAAGGACATCTACTCGAGTAGTTTTACCAACTCCCTGGGCAGTGCACCTAATTGTTGTATGTAGTATAGGCAAGAACTCGGGGTTGTTTATCGTTCACTGAGGAAATAGGTTGGGAGGCTTGATCAGGTCTAACAGAATTCTAAGTACAAGAAGATTATTTTTTTTATTTTTTATTTATGGAAAGCAAGTAATCATATAATTGGAGTGAGGTTTGGTTTTGCTGTTTTAAACTAAATAATTAACTAAGCTACTGGTGATAACAACAAGATAAAAGGCTGTGTCTATTTAATCATGTATTACTTCCCTTAGATTGCTTCTCATAGTGTTTGTTGCCTTGTCACACTGTGATGATCTGTGATTAAACTATTTCCTAATGCATGAACGAATTATTACGAAAACTCCGCCGTCTTCTTAGTATGGCCGCTAGAGCAAACGCACATGCAAGTAGTATAAAGACTTTATACAGCCCCTAGGGACGTACACTAAATTGCATGTGAATTATATTAAGAGTAGATAAACTTATTAGGGAGCAAGGTTGTATGAAGACAATTAACCGATAGTATCCTTTTTACATAATCATGTATTTCTAGCATATACAACAGCGATTACAGACAAAAGATGGTTTTCTAAGACCTAAACGTGCACATCCTCACAAGTATGCAACAACACTAAGTATCTATGTTCTAGGTTTATACAATCATAAATAAACACAATAGGAGGTTTAGCCAAGCATGTTTTAAGATAAAGCAGAACATTAAATCAAACTAAACACATGGGACATATTTGAATGATTAAGTAAACATTACTTGATTAAACATGAATTGGAAGAGAGTACAATTAGGGTTTTTTGGCTCTAAAATGTCTCCTACAGCTTCTAATCGAACTAGGGTTTGTACCTCTTTTCATTCTAAGTTACAACACTCAAAACATAAATTTGGGTTTGTATATATAGGAAAAAGCTATGTCGGCGTTGCGTTTTATCGTGACGGCCGTCATGAAAGAGATATTCTAGATATTAGGATGGGTACGTATGCATGTAACGCTTGTTGTGAATCATGTGACGCCGTCTTGATCTTTGTGGTGATGGAGTCACGTTATATCTGTGACGCCGTCTCCAACCACTATAGAGAAATTCTTAATCAGTGTTGGTGTAGGTCTGTAGTCTTGTCCGTTTCTTCTCCAAATGAGCCCAAGTCACGTGTAATTCTTCCAAATGAGAAATATCTGAAAAGGAACGATTAAGTACCCTTGTTTATGGCTTTCTTTTCTTATTGTGTGCACAGTCCTTGGAGCTGTGGAACATGACTGAGAACAAACGAATGACAGTTCAAGCTCATGACACCATAATATCCGCTTTGGCACAATCTCATGTTACTGGAATGGTCGCTTCTGCAAGTCATGACACTTCTGTTAAGTTACGGAAATAAATATAAAGCTCACTTTCTTTGACTATGGCTGCCCTTGTACCAAAGGGTGGGCTATACCGATATACACACCAAATCAAGGTGCTTAAATTAAATATATGGTTGTTATGCAGTTATGCTTAAATGACATGTATATGTCTCAATGTTTTATCTTTTTAGATTGATTTCTTACTATCAATAGATTATAGATGAGTTAGGATTAAAGGTCAAGTGTAGCATGTATATTGTATAGTATAAGTAACTGCTTTGGAATTTGTAATAAATTTTATCATTTGGGTCTTTCTGAAGTTGTTTTTGGCTTTCTTGACATTTCAATTGTTGCTCTAGTATTGTGTGAATCTATAACTTCCCATTTAGTTACAACGAGATGGATGATACCTGCGCGTTGCGGAGGGGTTATCTTGTTGTGCTTATGTTTATAGCTTTAGACCTTAGCTAAAATGTTGGTGTAATTTATACGTATGAGTTTTCAGATTTTTTTTTTTTTTTGGTTTTTATGGGTTTGTTTTGTAAGGAACTAAGGGTGCATATATTTTATTTTCTCAAAAAATTACGGGGTGTATATATTTTGTTGGTGTAATTTATACTCTGAGGTTTTTTTTTGTTTCCTTGTAACTGCAAATCTATTACCTTATGTTAATACTAACGGGTCACACTAATGGGCCAAAAGGAACCTACTAAAAGGGCTAGTCGGTGTTGTCATCATGCATAATGCATATTAGTATATAGTTCAATGTGAGGATCTTCGAAACAACATAAGATCACCAAAAGGCAGGTTTGGATCATTGAACTAACTATTTCAATCCTGTTATCAATCAACCTTATATGTAAATGTATAAGCACATTGTGATGCGCTACTATTGCTTCGTGTTAAATAAGGGTTTTTAGATAGATAGGTTACCAAACTATCAACTTTTGTTCGCCTAAGTTACTAAACTTTTTTTTTGTTCATTTGGGTTACTGGACTATCAAAACCGGTTAAATTTGGTATCGAACTATCGGTGACCGGTTGCTAGTGTTAATTCCCGGTTACATTGCCAGCGTGGCATTTGACTTTTGATACAAATAAGTTACTGAACTTTGCGAATTTGTTCACCTAAGTTACTAAACTTTGCCAATTTTTACACACGTTTTTATACACATTTTTATCTACACATTTTTATACACACATTTTTATAAACACGTTTTCATACCCACATATTTTATACACACATTTTTATACACGGTTTTATACACACAAAAAGCTGTATAAAAACGTGTGCATAAAAACGTGTAAAAAATGTGTGTATAAAAACGCGTGCATAAAAACGTGTAAAACGTGTGCATAAAAAATATATATAAAATTGTGTGTATAAAAATATATAAAATTGTGTGTATAAAAATATATAAAATTGTGTGCATAAAAATATAAAAATGTATAAAAAATATATATATAATTGTGTGTATAAAAACGTGTAAAAAATGTGTGTATAAAAACGTGTATACAATGTGTGTATAAAAGCGTGTATAAAAAAGTGCGTATAAAAATGCATATAAAAACATGGATAAAAACGTGTATAAAAACATGTATTTTCTAGAGGTATTTTTAGATGAACAAAACAACAAAGTTTAGTAACTTAAGCGAACAAATTCGCAAAGTTGAGTAACATACATGTCAAATAACCTGATAAGTTTCTGAGTTGGATAATTGGGCCCACAAAAAGCTGACGTGGAGAAAGACAAAACATAATATCCCGGTTGCCAGTATACGAGGTAACCTGAATGAACACACTTTTGTTGTTCGGTAACCTTAAAGTCAAACTTCGATAGTCCAGTAACCCAAATGAACAAAAAAAAAGTTTAGTAACTTAGGCGAATAAAAGTTGATAGTTTAGTAACCTGTCTATCTAAAAACCCTTTATTTTTTTTGTTCATTTGGGTTACTGGACTATCAAAACCGGTTAAATTTGGTATCGAACTATCGGTGACCGGTTGCTAGTGTTAATTCCCGGTTACATTGCCAGCGTGGCATTTGACTTTTGATACAAATAAGTTACTGAACTTTGCGAATTTGTTCACCTAAGTTACTAAACTTTGCCAATTTTTACACACGTTTTTATACACATTTTTATCTACACATTTTTATACACACATTTTTATAAACACGTTTTCATACACACATATTTTATATACACATTTTTATACACGGTTTTATACACATCTTTTTATACACACATTTTTATACACACGTTTTTATACACACATTCTTGTACACATTTTTATACACAGTTTTATACACGGTTTTTGTAAGAGAAGCATTGCAGAAAAGTATATATAAAATTGTGTGTATAAAAAGTATATATAAAATAGTGTGCATAAAAAATATAAAAATGTATAAAATATATATATATAATTGTGTGTATAAAAACGTGTAAAAAATGTGTGTATAAAAACGTGTATACAATGTGTGTATAAAAGCGTGTATAAAAAAGTGCGTATAAAAATGCATATAAAAACATGGATAAAAACGTGTATAAAAACATGTATTTTCTAGAGGTATTTTTAGATGAACAAAACAACAAAGTTTAGTAACTTAAGCGAACAAATTCGCAAAGTTGAGTAACATACATGTCAAATAACCTGATAAGTTTCTGAGTTGGATAATTAGGCCCACAAAAAGCTGACATGGAGAAGGTCAAAACATAATATCCCTGTTGCCAGTATACGAGGTAACCTGAATGAACACACTTTTGTTGTTCGGTAACCTTAAAGTCAAACTTCGATAGTCCAGTAACCCAAATGAACAAAAAAAAAGTTTAGTAACTTAGGCGAATAAAAGTTGATAGTTTAGTAACCTGTCTATCTAAAAACCCTGTTAAATAATGTTTGATTATTTGTCATTTAGTTTGGTGTTGATTAGTTTGAGAGTTCATTATTACTATGTTCAGTTGTTGCTACTTTTTGTTGCTACTAATGAGTTATAATTAGTCAACTGACCTACCCTTCTTTAAGGACCAAGCTGGAATACACAATTGTTTCAGTGACTTTTTAACGAAGAGTTGTGATTGAACCCAAGATGTGTTTCTCCAAAAGCCCTCATTGACCGGTCAATAGTGTTAATATAGCTTAATATCTTTTGGCATGGGTTCTGCTTACCTTGAGAATGATCTGTTATTTTTGTTGTTAAGTTGTATCTGTGTATGAAATATGAGTAAAAACATATATATGTGTGTAAGTAAAAAATACGTGGCTTGCTTACATATAAGGTGCGCACTTTTGCCGGCTTTTTGACCTTTAGGGCAACGGGGCCCTCATGTTCTTTATAAGCCCATAGCACGTTGTATGCTCCCATTTATAGAAGTGAAAACATTTGCAAATTATTTAAGTTTTGTAAGAATATCTTCGCACATGTAAATTATAAACGATGATTGAGGCTTTGATCTTAGTAGTGTATTTTTTATATTTGAAATGCAAAAATATAAGATATTCATGTTTAATATACTATTATCTAAGTTTTGTAAGAATATCATCGTACGTGCAAATTATGAGCGGTGATTGAGGCTTTGATCTTACTAGCGTATTTTTTATATTAGAAGTGAAAAAATATGAGATATTCATGTTTAATAAGTTTTGTAAGAATATATTCGCACGTGCAAATTATGTTTGGTAAGTGATCATCATTCTAATTAAATTGCGCGCGGGGCGATCGAATAACCCTTTTCCAATCTTCCGATCTATTCTCCTTATTAATCCATGGTGTTTGAAATCGTTTTTCTCTTTTATAATCTCCTGAAAATTGGGTAAGATCAGTCATTCTTTATTATGTAATCTGCATTAGTCGTGCCGGCTGTTCTTCCTTTCACCATTCCCTTTGGGGATCCACCTTAGGGTTTTATTTTTTTATTTCAGTTTTAAGCATATCATCCTTAGTGTCATCTTTAAAATTTTATTTTATTTATGTTTATATTCCCTCCCCGTTCTTTCCTATATTCTTATTAGATCATCGCTATTTTTATGGTCTTTGGGAGTGGTCGCGTCTTTTTCGTTTTTTTCTTTTCAGTTTTCAGTGGTAGAACTCCCTTGTCTATAGTCATAAAAAAAAATAGACCACCTCCCCCCAACCAGGAACCCCCCCAAACCTCCATAGATCTCGAACGTCGGAGGTTATGTTCTGGTTGTGCTTTGTTGGGTGTTATCTATTTGTGACTTTTTTGTCCCCGTTTCTTTTGTTCATCTCTTCCGTAATTTCCCTGTCTCCGTGATTCGTTCAAAGTAGGGCGTAGGGACCTTTACGCCCTTTGGAACGGTTATGTAACGGTGTAACGGCACATTCCCATCTATCGTTCGGTGGTACACATGTAGGAGTTTTCATTCCTATTAGGACGGATCTAACCGGACTTGGGAAGAAGGAAGCCGTTTCTCTTTTTGGTATCGGTTTCAATGTAATTGTTCTCATATATTTGATGTCTATATTGCCCAGATCTTCTCATAAACTATTTGGATATTGGTTCGTTTTCACCTTAACTCGGATATATCCTGCTTCGGGTTTTTGAAAGGCCCTCCATACTTAAAGCTTCTACCTTTCAGTGGAAAGAGAAACGGTGGTTTGCCCTTTTTGGTAAAGGTTAATGGGTTATTAACAGCCTATGGTTCAGAATACAAGGTGGACCAAAAGAGGTCTTATTGTCTATTATGAAGAAACCGTCTTGGTTTTGACGACTCGCTGCCTGGTGAACAAGGATCTCACGAATTGTGTTATGGGAGAGTAAGTTCTTCAATCTGTCTTTCCAGTAATTAATTATATTGTACTTGTTGTGTGTATCTACCGAAGGGGTTTTGACATAAACACTTCTGTTGTTTTACCTCTAGGTGGTATTGTCGGGTATGATTGAATTGAGAATCATCTAAGTCTTAAATCGAATTCATGGAACATGTGGACGGTTGCTTCATAGGTTTAGCGTCTTTGTAATCGCAATCAGATTTCGAGCTAAAGAACGGATTGCTAGTTTGGGTCGACATTAAAAGGAGTTTCCTGATAATGCTTGTGGACCTCGTTCACTTTTCAAAAGATCAGTTCTTAAATGGGGGAGAATTGTGGGTGTAATTGGTGGAATTAGAAGAATGGGCTTTGAGGACCTTTTTTCGGCAAGGAAACTTATTTGTATTAAACCACGCCAAACGGAGAACGGAGAACATTTGGGAAAGTTTCAAGCTTATTGTAAAAGGTGGAAGGTTTTTAGGTCGTGCCAAGACCTTTTGTGTTAGGTCAAGCTTATTGTAAAAGGGAAGGTTTTTTGGGCTCGTGCCAAGGAACTTTTTGTTTGGTCCCCATCCTTCAAAGATGTTCCTGAGAAAGAATTGTTCTCGGACGACGAGTCCGCTAAGATCAATGAACAGGCAAATAACCTGAACAACGACGAGGTGGAGAATGCTAGTGAAGTGGTTTCGGACACATACTTTGGCGATAACGGTGAAGTTCAGGGTTTCGAGCATCAACATGGTGAGTCTAATGATAAGGAGGTATCGTCTGATCCTTTCAATATATACGACTTACTTGACAAACGCACTAAAGAAGTAAGAACCACGGATACGTCAACCAGCATCCCTTATCCTCCGGGTTTCACACCTGCCAATGATATCCCAGCATGTAATAATCAAGATATTCCTGAAGCAGAATCTGATCGACCTCCTAGTAGGTCGGCAAGGAGTAATTCGAGAGTATTGGAAGAGGCGGAAAACTCCGTGGACAGAGTCTCTTCTGAAAGTTTTAGTAATGGGGTTAAGATCAAGGAAGGCGGTTCCATATTGGAGATTTTAGAAGAAATGATTACGGTGGGTCAAACAATAGGCTTTTTATGGAAGGTTATACTAAAGACATGGAGAAGATTATTAGAACTCAATGAGAACAATTAGTTTTCCGATGAATTGTCTTTCTTTAAATATCCAAGGCCTAGGATCCAAGGCTAAGAAAGATTGGATCAAGGAGTTGATTTCTAAACATAAAGTAAGTTTTTTGTCAATTCAAGAAACTAAGATAGAGAGTGTTTCGGCTATGGAGGTTAAATTTCTATGGGGAAATTATTTTTTTGACCACATTATTAGTGAGGCTAGTGGCAATTCAGGTGGTATTCTTTGCGCTTGGGATACTAATTTCTTCAAGAAGGATCATCATACTATATCTGATAATTTTATAGCTTTGTATGGGACGTGGATACCGAACAATCAGAAGTTATTAATTATTTCGGTCTATGCCCCCCAATCTGTTTCATCTAAACGTATGTTGTGGAGTTATCTCGAATATCTTATCACTAGTTGGAATGGAGAAAGTTTAATTATGGGGGACTTCAACGAAGTTAGATGTATTGAGGAACGGTGGGGATCGGTTTTTAACAGTCATGGAGCTAACGCGTTTAATTCCTTTATTTCTAATTCGGGTTTAAACGATATCGAGCTGGAAGGTTTCTCTTTTACATGGGCTTATCCTTTGGCTACCAAGATGAGTAAATTAGATAGGTTTCTTATGTCTAATGGTTTACTTTCAGCTTTTCCTCTCATTTCGGCTATCTGTCTGGATCGTCACCTCTCAGACCACATGCCTATTTTACTTAAGGACTTTGGATTTCAAAAGGCATCAGGTAGGTCTTTCTAAAGATCTTAAATCTAAATTGTGTGACATTGATAAAGTGTTAG